>CAKAKR010062267.1:12365-41374 GCA_916700685.1 Adelosebastes latens
GGCTTTCCAATGATGTAAAATACAATGCCAATTAGCATTGTAACAACAGAGAAATAATCCACCAAACACAAGTTTCCGAACTTTTTTTTCCCAGTTTATTTGAATATCCAAAACATATACGAAAAATTATTAGTAAACTATGTGGAAAAAATATTGAAAAATATATTAAAAATGTCAGAAAATCTGGGAAAATGTCTGAAAAAAGATGTAAAATATGTGAAACTAAACAAAACAAACAACTATTAGTAAAGAGGACTTTGTACAAGCTAAAAGCATGAAGAGCATTCAGACATATAGAGTCGTCCTCTCACACAACTGACTCGACAACATCAAGCTTTGTTACTTTTATCCAGCAGGTGATGGTATCCACAAACTTTGATATAACTTGACAGTCCAGATGTTTGCTAATAATAATGATGACCACTATAGTAAACTATACTTAATTTTGTTCTACCTTTTGATTTGTGTTAATATTATTCAATTTAATTCTTAACTCTATTTCAAATTAATTCCTCACACAAATGATTAGGAAAATATTTGAAAAATATAGATAATTATAAAAATATATATTTTATTGTTTTTATTTATTGTTTTTATTATTTTTTTAAGTGTTTTAATTGATTTATTGTTTTAATTTATTTTATTGTTTTAATTTATTTTTCTTATTTTAAAAATATATATAATTATAAAAATATATATATTTATTGTTTTTATTTATTGTTTTAATTTATTTTATTGTTTTAATTTATTTCATTTTTTAAATTTATTTTTCTTATTTTAAAAATATATATAATTATAAAAATATATATTTTATTGTTTTCATTTTTTTATTGTTTTCATTTATTTTATTTTTTTAATTTATTTTTCTTATTTTATTTGATCATGTTTGGCTTCATTAACATTTATTAATTTAATGTTTTCCTGAAACAGCTTCTCAGTTAGTTTGTTATTTTTACGGATCTCAGAGCGTGTCCCTGAACGCCTCAGTGTGACCAAGGAAAGCTCACATCTCGCGAGACTACACCGCCCCTGCGTATGGTTGTTGTCGGTGTCGTTGACCTCATCTTCGGGGCAGATCTCGCGATGTTTCGCTGTACTGACGGCGGTTGGAAATGGAGTCGGAGGGGGCGGGGTGCAGCAGAGATGTTTGGAGGCTTTTTTTTAATATAAAATTATTTATTTAAATAAAAATGGCCGCCGTGGAGAGCGGAGAGGAGAGACTGTAAGTGGGCTATTTCACCTTTTCTCCTCCGTTAAAGCGCCGCCGACGCCGCCGCCGCCGCCTCCGACCGCCGCCGAGCCGTTAACTGGCGTCGGTTTTATTCAAGTTAAAGTGCGTTGTTTTTTACCCCGGCCTGTCTCGGCGGAGCGGGGTTAGCGGGAATACGTCACCAACTTACTGCTAAGTCCTGTGTGTGTAGTTGAGCTGCTGCTGTAGCGTCTCTACCGTCAGTTCAGAGCTTTAACCCGCTTTCCGTGCGCCACCGGGCCGCTACGACTAACACACAACTCCCCGGGAAGTCAGGCCGGTGGGTCGGCGGAGGAGTGTCCGCCCGCCCGGCGGTGTGTCCGGTTCACCCGCCTCCGTCAGACAGCCAGCGAGCTAACAGGCTGCTAGCTCGTTAGCAAACACTGAGAGTGTGTTTTTATCAGGCTGGACGGGACGGGAGGTTAACCCGGGTTATCCTGAGATTACCCGGGTTAACCTCCCGTTACACACACACATCCCGTTATAAGATAAGGCCCTGACCAGCGGGCTGTTACTGATCATTGTTATCATTATTTTACTATTATTATTATTATTATTATTATAATTATTATTATTGTTATTATTATATTATTATTATCATTATTATTATTGTTTTTGTTGTTGTTGTTATTAATAATAATATTATTATATTGTTACATTATTATTATTGTTATTATTATTATATTATTATTGATATTATTATTAGTATCATTATATTATTATTATTATTATTATCATTATTATTATTTTTATTATCATTATATTATTGTTATTATCATTATTATTATTATTATTGTTATTATTATTTTTATTGTTATCATTATATTATTATTATTATTATTGTTATTATCATTATTATTATTATTGTTATTATTATTATTACCAGGCAGCTGCCTCGGTGCCCCTGAACTAGACTCGAACCTGCGGTTCTGTGTGTGTGTGTGCGTGTGCGTGTAGGGGGGGTGAGGGGGCTGCTGCAGGTTCATCATCATCATCATCATCACACACACACACACACACACTGGGGTTCTCAACCTGAGGGTACCATGAACAGAATAGTGTGGACTTCCTCTGGTGCTGTTGTTGTTATTAAAGTAGACTCTGTTTTAATGTAGGTGAACTGGTCTCAAACCATTAATTGATTAGTCAATTAGAGGTAAAGGTAAAAATAATCAGAGGTGGAAGAAGTACTTAGTAGTAATACTACAGTGTAGAAATACTCTGTTACAAATACAAGTCCTGCATTCAAAATCTTACTCAAGTAAAAGCAAAAAATAAAAACACTCATTATCCTTTAAAAGTGTTATATTACTGTAGAATAATATATTGTTTTGTTTTTTTATCACTAATGAATACATTTTAATGTTGTAGTTCATCAATGTGGAGATAATTTAAGATACTTTGTATACCTGATTAGTATTATATTGCCACGGAAAGTATATTGATAAGAAGTGATAGTCAATTGTTTGTTCCATTGCAACGTCAGTGCCCAGCAGCAGAGCTACGCTTCCACCATTTAGAACTGAAAGCGGCTACCGGATGCCGGTAAAACGTCCGCCTACAAAGTGCCATACAAAAGTGAAACAAAATTATTTATATTCTATTCTATTATTGGTTATATTCTATTGTATCTATTTATGTCTCTATTAAAATGTCCTGTGTTGAACAATAAAAAAATATCATAAATACGCATACTAATATAACTATTTACTTACTTACTTGTTTATTTATTAAACATTTTTGCCCGGCTGCTTCCCAGAGGAGCATAAAGTGAGCGATGGACATAAATAGAAGTTAGAAAAATCCAGCACACAGATTTTGATACCAATCTCAAACTTTTTCATGTCAAGGGCCTCAAAAATGGATGTCCAATAGACCACAGAGCATGGAGATATATAAAGCTTTGTTTATACTCGCGCGAGACACCGTGGCGCGAGACACAAGCATGCACAGAGGTGTTTATGCTCAGCGCGTTGTTCGTTGCAATATGCTTCGAAACGCCAGGAGGCATACAAAAAAAATATTCTGTGGATAAGCAAAAAGTCAACGAGTGAAACCGGAAAGGAAAGTAGCGAACACTGAACTTCGATGTACGTACCGCCAAACATTGCATTTGTGTACTGTAATTTCGCTTACTGTACCTCTAAGTCAAAATTACTTTTTGTCTCTCGGTGCTTTCCCTTGGGTCGCCACTCTTTCCATGAGACCTTTTTTTTTTAGCTTTTACAAAACGATCTCTCATATTCTTTCACAGAAAAAGAGCCTCTTCTTTCCCCAGTGTGTTGCCTATTTCTTTCCAAGTATTTAATGTCATTTAACTGCTCCTGTGGTCTCTCAATGAACAGTTGTAGAGATGTCTGTACAGGTGAACCTGCTCGGCCAGTCGTCCCATAATTTTCTGCCGCGCGCACCTCATGCTGGCTTCACTACGGCGACCATAAACCAGGCTTAAGAGGTTGTGTCCTGTGCTTTTGCCCTGCGTGTTAGTAAACAGCCTACAACTGCATTAAATTCTGTTTATGTCATGCTACTAGCACTACTAGCTACCGGCCGATAGCCGGTTGTTAGGGAACAGAGACGTTAATACATCCACCGCGGTACAGGCTTACAGCATACAGCCCATGGGTGTATTATGAGATATAAAAGTGATGAATTACAGCCAATATATCCATTATTACAGCTAGCAGGAAGCTGGCAGAACCGGCAGAAATATCTATATCTTTAAATACCTATGAAATACCTGTTATATATATCTAAATATCTATGAAATATCAGTTATGTATCTTGAAATATCTATTAAATATCGGTTATGTATCTTGAAATATCTATATCTTGAAATATCTGTTATATATCTTGAAATATCTATTAAATAATATATATATTATATATCTTGAAATATCTATTAAATATCTGTTTTATATCTTGAAATACTTGTTATATTTTTTTAAATATCTATTTCTTTAAATATGTTATAAAAAAGAAATGATCAGTTGGTTTGAATGTTTGTGTAATCTCCATAACTTAAACTATATACACAGATCTCAGATTCTCAGTTCTGTGCTCCACCTTGAGCTGACGTAGTCTTACACGTCTCCTGCATCCAACGGCCTCCAACTGTGTCTTTGTGGTCTCGTCCACATGTTAATAACAGAGCACGCCGTCAGACTGTCTCTCCTGGAGGATTTTCATAGTGTTGCACTCAGTTTACATGAAAAGAAACGCCGCCTATGGTCAATCACTGTCATCAGTGATGTAATGTTAACATGCATGATGTCATCTTTTTTCCACAGGGAGGAGGGTGAGGAGGGCCCCGTCGACCCCCAGCCCCCCTCCAGAGAGAGAGACAGGTCTCGCAGTAAGACCAAGAAGGCCCGCAGGGAGCGTCGCCATGCCGACCGGGGGGCGGCGACCACAGCCTCTGTGCCGCAGCCACAGGCGGGGGCGGAGCCACAGACCCAGGTAAAGACAGGTGTAAGAGGTCAGCCAGAACAGGTGGAGTCCTGGAGGGGCCGAGTTTTATCACCTACCAAACAATATGATCGAAAATAATAGACGTGTTCAGGACGAGAATCTGGTTTCATGTCACTTCCTTCATGCAGGCGTCGGAGCCGGTGGCGGGCCCCTCAGAGCCAGGGTCAGAGTCCGTGGCCGGTAGTGAGTCTGCAGGTTCTCCCAGACAGCGGCGCTCTGTCATCCGGGACCGCGGACCGCTGTACGACGACCCATCACTGCCTGAAGGCTGGACCCGCAAACTCAAACAGAGGAAGTCTGGACGCTCTGCGGGGAAGTTTGATGTCTACCTGATCAAGTAAGCTAAACCCACCCGGATGATGTGTTGGTTTAGCATGATGAGATTGAGTAAAGGATGTGTTGTTGTTTCTATCTCATTGTTCAGCTCGGAGGGAAAAGCATTTCGTTCCAAGGTGGAACTTATCGCCCACTTCCAGAAGGTCGGCGACACGACCACCGACCCCAACGATTTTGATTTCACTGTCACCGGACGTGGAAGCCCCTCCCGCCGCGAGAAGCGTCCCCCCAAGAAACCCAAGGTGGTGAAGCCATCAGGACGAGGCCGGGGGCGGCCCAAAGGTACTCGGGCACTTACATTAATAATTAAACTGAAGTTAAACTTAATTGAACTCAACAGTTAGCATAAGTGTTTCTTGTTTTTCTTTGTATTTTTGTTGAAAGTGTTTATTTCTCTTTGTGTTTGTGCAGGCAGTGGGAAGATGCGGCAGGCTACGGAGGGCGTAGCCATGAAACGTGTGGTTGAGAAAACTCCGGGCAAGCTGCTGGTCAAGATGCCCTTCGGCAAGGCAGAATCCTCCACTGGCACCACCTCCACTGCCTCAAAGGTACGATCAGTCTGTCATTAAGTTGGTCAACCATAATACATACAGAATGTACTTGCAGATTTTTTCACACACACATAAATACTTGTTACTTATGTCAAAAGAAGTTTCCATTTAAACGATCACATCTTAAAGCGATCATCTTATCTGTGAACCACCACCTTGTTGTGGTGGAGGGGCAATCCTTCAGCAGGTCTTGGTAGGGTCTCCAAAGGAAACCTGGTCCCAGGTGAGCCACCCATTTAAAGACCCTTATGAATCAGCAAAGACAAAAAAGAGCAACGGTGCCCTGCTGAGGGAGACCGTAGTTCCCACCAAGAGCCAGGACTTGGAGCGCCCAACCAGTCTCACCTGAAAGGAGAACATCAGGCTGCTGCCATGTGGGTTCTCTACCTACTAGGATAGGTGTAGGGGTCTTCGACAGGGGCCTTTACTGGAGGACTTCAGTAGTCATACGGGTAATGATGGGAAAACCGGAAGGGGCTGTCTGAACGGAACCAGAGCAGTGTTTTTTGTCATGGACTGTCTATAATGAACACTGAATGAACTGTTTGAGCACAAGGTAGTCCACCAGAAACCCTTATTGATGATCAACATCAAGAAGCAGAGTTACCAACTGATAACCACCTGGTAGTCAGTTAAATCAGGTGGCCAGACAGATCTGGTAATCCAAACCTGGGGTGCATCCCAAGTCTCTTAATGGCATCCACGTTTCCCTCACTTATTTATTTTGTTTTGTTTGTGATTTACATGGTGAGGATCTCGCAGGTATATGACATGTGCATTGACGAAGTATAGTTAGTGCTTTGGGACCTTGCATAACGCAATGTATTATTAATCTTACAGTTTTTTTTAAAGCATTAACAAGTTGACGCTAATGCTACGTGTTGATGTGGTACTTCCCTGCAGGTGGTGTCTCCTACCCTCGTGCCCAAGGCCCGTCCCGGTAGAAAGAGGAAATCAGAACAGGAACTTCCGGCCTCACCACAGACCACCCCCAAGAAACGGGGCAGGAAACCAGCCTCAGCCCCAGCAGCATCATCAGTTGCCACAGCATCCACCCCCGTGGCATCAACCTCTAGTAGCTCAACAGCTGGGAGCTACGCTGCAGCTGCCATTTTAGCTGCGGAGGCCAAACGAAGAGCAGCCAAGGAGTCTTCCATCAAACAGGTCGTCCAGGACACAGCCCTGCCAATCAAAAAACGCAAAACGAGAGAGACAGTGGAGGAAAGGGAGAGTGTTCAGACTCCAGCCGCTACACCAACTGAGACTGAAAGAAGGGTCTCTGTAGAGGTGGAGGCAGGTAAAGGAGAGGGAGCGTCAACCTCAGAACCTCAGCCTGCCCCCTCTGAGCAGAGTCAGTCACAATCACAGAAGCAGCCCACTGCTTCAGATGAAAGCCAACCACAGGGACACAAGGCGCATAAAGGGAGGAAGCACAAGGAGAAAATGGAAATAGCAGCAGGAGATGTAAGAAGCAGAGGAGAGGAAGTAGATGAAGATGTAGGTGATAAGGGAGGAGAGGGAGGAGGTGGAGGAAGAAGTAGCAGCAGCAGCAGTAGCATTAGCCCATCAAAAAGCCACAAAAGGAAGGACCGGCCGCCTCACAAACACCACCATCATCACCACCACCATCATCATCATCGCCACCAACATTCCTCTGCCTCCACATTGGATCAGCCTCCTCTTCCTCCTCCGCCTCCTCCTCCTCCTCCACCTCCTCCTCCTCCAGCACCCTCCAGCCAGTCCAGGCCTGAAGTCAAGCCCCAGACTGTGCCTCAGCCCACCACCCAACAATTGCAGCACACCCAGCAAGCTCCTCCCAGACCACAATCCAAGTCTGCCCCTCAGTCCCCGCCTGAACCTCGGCATCCTCCCCCTCAACCACGGCACCCGCCTCAACCCCGTTCCCAGCAGCATCCCCAGACCCAGTCTCTCAGTCAGCCTCAAGCCCAGCCTCAAGCCCAGCCTCGATACCCAGCATCCCAGCCCTCTCCTACCAGGCATGTCTTGCCCCAGCCGCGATCCCAACAACCCTCAACCCAAATCCACAGTCAGACCCAGGCCTCCCCCCAAAAAGCCCAGTCACAGCCTGTCCACTCCCCAGCCCAGCACCAAACCCAGCTTCAGGCTCAGCATGCTCCACCACAGTCACATCCTCCTCAGTCCCCATCCACCCTGCATGTTCATCCGCCCCAAACGAGGCATCCGCATCCCCAAACTCAGTCTCCCACAGTACTCCAAGCTCAAACCCAGCCCAGGCACCCGTCTCAACCCCAAATCCAACTCAAACAACAATCTCAACCCCAGCCCCGGCAGTCACTCCAGCCTCAACTCCAACCCCAGGCCAGGATCCCAGCCCAACTTCAGACTCAACTGCAGCTCAGAACCCCGACCCAAATACAACCTCAATCCCAGCCCAGGACCCTAGCCCAAACTCAGCATCAACCCCAATCCAGGACCCCAGCCCAAACTCAGCATCAACCCCAATCCAGGACCCCAGCCCAAACGCAACCTCAATCCCGGCCCAGGACCCCAACCCAAACTCCACCTCAACCCCAGTTCAGGACCCCGGCTCAAACTCAGCCTCAACCACAGTCAAGGACCCCAGCTCAAGCTCAGCCTCAAAACCAGTCCAGGACCCCAGGCCAATCTCAGCCTCAACCCCAGTCCAGGACCCCAGCCCAAACTCAGCCTCAACCCCAGTCAAGGACCCCAGCTCAAACTCAGCCTCAACCCCAGTCCAGGACCGCAGCCCAACCTCACCTGCAACCCAGGCATCAAGCGCAGCCCCAACCACAGATGAGGCACCCATCGCAAGACCAACCCCAGACTCAATACAGACCGCAACCCAGACAGTCTCTCTCCCAGCCAAGGCCACCCCAGTCCCAGTCCCAAGCACAACCACACTTTCAGCGGATTCAAACACAGCCACACCCCCAGCCCCACCCTCAGCTCACCAGGCCCCATTCGCAGCACCTCTCATCCCACCGACCATCTCCCAGCCTAACCAGGACCAACCTGGTCCCTGCCCAGCAGAACCAGAGCGAACAGCCCCAAGATCTGAGCACCACACGGCCCGGCCGAGCAAGCGTGCTGCCGAGCCGAGAGGTCGGTGTGGAAGGCGTCAGGATGGAAGGGAGAGGGGAGCCGGCCATGACATCAGAAAGCAGAGAGGTTTTAGGAGGAGAAAGAGGGTCAAACAGCAACTCCAGGCCTCCCAGCTCCATGCCTTCTGGACCTACAGGAGTAGCCGGGGCTGGGGTCGGTCTTGTTCCTGGGGCAGATGGAAGGGCTAGGCTCCGGGTGGAGCCAGAGGCAGCAGGTGAGGGCAGAGAGCTCAGAGACATCGTACCCCAGTCTACCGTCCCCTGTCCCAGCCGAGAAGAAACCGTAGAGTCACGGACTGCCGTCAGCGAAAGAGTCAGCTGATTGGTCGGGCTGACGAACAGGCTGAGTGATCGGTAGACTGACGGACTGAGTCAGCACCAGGTGGAAGAGGCGTGTGACTGGGCTGTTCACGGACGTTTAATGATTTTACACTGTTTTCAGATAGATGGATAACGTCACACAGAGCTGGTAGGACTGTCGCAGCTTCTACTCCGTCTGACTCTGTCTGGCGACTCTGTAAAGTTCTGGATTTGAGAACCAACCTGGCACTGAGGGACAGCTGGAGAGGAGAACGGATAGTGTCTTTTTCTAGGAAAAACAAACAGAGGAAAAACCCGATAAAAAGTGTGTGTGTATATATAATCAAAAGGCAGCTGTTGTGTCCCGCTAGTCTCCGAGGGGAGGGGGGGAGTAGTTTGGAACTAAAAACCAACGCTTAACAACACATTACTCTGAACGAAACGTTGCTTCCGGAATATAACCAATTTTTTTTATTTTGATAGTTTATTGTTTTGTCTCTGTTATACAGCTTTAAACTCTGATATTATTGACTGACGGTCCCTTACTCATCGCCATGCTGCTGACTGACAGTCCCTTATTTAAAGTCCTGCTCTTAACTGACTCAGTAAGACTCCTCCTATTGACTGACAGTCCCTTACTGAAACTAGTCCTTTACTGAAAGCCTCAGAGGTGATGTGGGGCGGTGGTTTGCACCTTTAACTGGTTTCTTAGAATTTTGTTTCATCCCCATTTCCATCAAGCCAACAATAAACAAAGAAGGGGGTCTGTAATGTTCTCCATCCACTTCCAGACTGCCCCCTACAGGTAGCGAATCTGATGTATGAGTATTTATATTCATGACTCCGGAGTTCTCGATTCCTCCTGTCAGACACCAAAACAGTCGAGTCAGTTGTTTGATAAGAAAACCTCGAGTGCTCCTCACTCGTTTTTCAAGTATTTCAGACACAGCGAGTTGTTCTTCCAGGTTAGAGATTCTTCCTTACTGGTCTTCATTGTTTGTTTTGGTAGTGTTTTTGTTTCCAAAGGAAGCGCTTTTAATATCAAACCAAACCCACTTTTACAGTAGCTTTATTTTAGTTTGTAGTCTTAATGAAAGAGTGGGAAATGGACTCATTTTTATTGTGTCTTCGTGTTGAATGTCTGGAACAGTTTGCACTCCTCCAGTTTGTACAATCAACCGCCTGCATGTCGCTCGGAGACCCCGCAGGCCTTCAACCGGAGCTGGCACGTACGCAGAGGTCGACCTCACCGTGGGTTTACTGTCGGCCATGTTGGTGATGAACGAGGTCTGGTTTAGCTTCATGTGGAGTCACAACACAAAACTATTCAGTGAGCAGAAAACGAACTTTGAGTCTGTAAATCCAGATTTGAGAGCATCAAGGAGAACGTAGGATTTGGAGACATCTAGCGGTGTGGTTGCAGATTGCAACCAACTGAGTACCCCTCCGCTCACTCCTCACTTTCCAAGACTGAGGTAACGTGAGCTGCCGAGTGTTAAACTGTGGTAACTCCGTTGGCCTCGCTCAGAGGCCATCCATAACATAATAACACTACTTCAGGAGCAATGGAAGTCATGGGCTCCGGAAGTATGGGGGCCAACGGGCCATCCTCCCCTACACACACACTTTACGGCCCTGTCCCACTTTCTTTTTAAGGTCGTGAATCGCTGTATCCCCTCAAATGCCTCTATATTGTAACGCGGTAAAAAGACGTTTCAATCATTCCCGTCCACCCCCGTGTGTGTCCAGACTGGAGGGTTGTTTTTACTCTACAGATTCGCTCTCATTTTAATCTGTGCAGCAGCTGTCTGCGCGGCTCCGTGTCACCTGAGTCTCACGTAACCGCAACCTGAACTAAAGCGTTTATTTACGCTTCAAGCCTTTTTTTTTTTTCAACAATACGTGCGTAACGCGAGGTTGATGCCCAATAAACAAGCACTGAATAATATACTGTATTTATCAGTGAGCTATGGATCTTTATCCAATCATAATCAACCATTGCGTAGCCTAATTCAAATCAAATCAAAGTGATCTGACATTCAGCCCGCTACAGTTTCATAATGAACCCCAAATATTTTTACACTTCTCAACTGGTGGGCTGGCCCTCGCCGGGCGCATTTTCCGGTGTGCCGTGACCGAGCTCTGCTTGGAAAGACTCGACCGTGAGTTTTATAGCACCCCACACCCGGACCTCGTCGTGGCCCGGGGTCATTGAGTTCTTCCTGTGCAGTGCGCCTTCTCTCCCTGTGGGGAGGGACGAGATTCCCAGCGCGACTGTCAACCGGGACGGACTGTCCTCACTGTGAGGGGTCTCGTTTACCATCCTTATGCTGTGTGACTTTCAGCATTCATAACCATACAACCTTTATGATTAAACTGTTTACTGGAGAACCAAGTTCCTCATAGATCTAGGCTGTTTGTCAGTGAAATGCACCCTGGGAGTCGTAGTTGTCTTTACGTCCACAGGCTTTTTATCATAGAAGCAGATCTTTTCTTTTGTTTCATGTTGATCACAAACTGACTCCAGATCTGTCTCCTGAGCTCTCAGATCTGAACGTACAGACGCCGTGTGAATGTCGCCGCTCTCAGTAGATTTGACATCGATAAAGTTTTGCACCTTATTGGTCACATGTTTCCGTGGGGAAGGAAGGCTCCAGCACTTTAACAATGACGTTGGGACATTGAGCTCTTCGCCCCTCAAACCAGAAAATAATCCAATAACTGAATGTCTTCATCCTCGATCCAGTAAATGTGCCTCGTCCTTTAACGTCCTCTCAGCCGACGCTCCGGTCGCCTTTGTTGCATCATCGTGACCTCACACAGGTGATGTTGTTTGTGTCCACCTGAGGCTGAAGCGGCCTCACCTCTGCGTACTTGGCGCTCCGCGTGGCGCCCAGTCCACCTGTTAGCATGCTGTCTCTCACGCAGCTGCAGAAATCCGACGTCCCTCTGTGAACGGACTCACTCCACAGGACTCGACCCGGCACCAACTACAGTAACCAGCCACCATATTGCATGTTCCAGAGTTTAGTGCCTATAATATTGTGCGTCTTGCCAGAAGCCACCATGTCAGCCAAGCCATGTTGTGTTTCTAGACTTAGTAGTGATGTGTGTGGTGACTTCATAGTTGCTAATATTGAGGATGAATATTCTGCTTTTACTCTGGTTGGACTTCAGTGAAACTCCAATACACTGTCGCTGTAGACAAACTAGTTTTTACCTGTTTTCTTATTTTTCTTTCTAACTAAAAGCGTTTGTTGTCCCCTGATCTGTGGTCGTCAACTCCTTCGCACACACACACACACACACACACACACACACACACACACACACAAAGTAACTAAGTACTTTTAATAAGTACTTCAGTAGAAATTTGAGGTACTCCTTTTTCCATTCTACTTCTCCTCCATTACATCTCAGAGGTAACTATTGTACTTTATACTCCACTACATCTCAGAGGTAAATATTGTACTTTATACTCCACTACATCTCAGAGGTAAATATTGTACTTTTTACTTCACTACATCTCAGAGGTAAATATTGTACTTTATACTCCACTACATCTCAGAGATAAATATTGTACTTTTTACTCCATTACATTTATCTGACAGCTTTAGTTCCTTCCTGGCAACCAAGGCATGTTTGTGATAAACTGAAGAATGAAGTTTTCCTTTATGTGTTGAGAAAATATCCGAAAATTATGTGAAAAATATCCAAAAAACATCAGAACATTTCTGAAAATTAGGTGAATAATATAAAAAAAAAAACATCAGAAAAATATCGGAAGATTATGTGAAAAATAACCAAAAAAACATCAGGAAATTGTCTGAAAATTAGGTGAAAAATATTTTTAAAAAAACATCAGAAATATATCCGAAAATGATATGGAAAAATAACCAAAAAACATCAGAACAATGTAAGAAAAATATCTGAAAATTATGTGAAAAATAACAACAACAAAAACATCAGAAAAATATCCCAAAATTATGTGAAAAATAACTAAAATAACATTAGATAAATATGTAAAAAGAGTGTTGAGAAAATCCTCCTCATTAACTCGTTATTGTGTATTACTGTACCTGATCATTGATCACTGATCATTGATCACAGCTTTGCCAGGTGAGTGACCATCAGGTCACATCTGAGGCCTGTACTACGAAGCAGGATTTGCGGTTATCGAGGTAACTTCAGGGTTAACCCTGGGTTTTCCGTACTACGAAGCTGGTTCACTTCTTACCGAGGTAGATCTCCATGGTAACTTATGCTGAACGGCTAACCTGCTCCGGAGCAGGTTATGTTCCAGATAAGAGATCAACTCGTATGAAAGCACCTCCTACTGACCAATCAGAGCTCAGTGCGGTGATTGTATGGTAATATTACACACATACGAAGAAATGTAAATCATAATCCAGACTAAAAACAACACAGTTTAAACTGACAAATACAGGAAGGACAGCTGACTTTATGCTGTGGGTGTTAACTGCTTTGAATTATATTTTATATTTATTTTTTTTAACTTGCTCTTGAGTCCGTTTCACACCGTCAGAGAGGGTGGACACAGGTGAAAGGATTTTTAAATGGTCATAGACGCCATATGCTACTCGCAGAGTAAAAAGAAGTGTATTTCATTAATTTATTATCCTCGGAAACGCTATTTATATTTAGACAAGTACACTTTACTTTTGAGTATTCCGTTAAATTAATAAATCTGTTAATTTACGCATTCACACATCGGGAGTTTTTTCTTTTTCCAGCTGTCCTTCCTGCATTTGGCAGCTTCAACTGTGTTACTTTTAGCCTGGATTAAGTGTTTAATTTCTTCGTATTGTCTAATATAGTTTACTCTTTGTTAAATGTGTCGCTCTGCCTGTCTGTAGTCTTGTTCATGTCTGTGATTGGTCAGATGCTGCAAACACCTCCTCGTTCATGTGAACGCGCTCATAACGAGATTGGAAAACCCTGGGTTGATTTACCGAGTTGATAACCAGCTTCGTAGTACAGTTTAGCGAGATCTCGTTTGTTAGGTTAAGTGAAGCCAGATAACGAGAACATACCCTGGGTATGTTGAACTCGCTTCGTAGTACAGGCCTCAGGAGCTCCAACAAGGTCTGATGAGGACTACACATCCCATGATGCACTGCTGCCACCTGCTGGCTGTCGCTGCTCTGCTGTATGAACATGATGTATTATATTATTATTATATACAGTCTATGAACACATGAAGGTTTCTTATGGAAGTTTTTATTGGACTTTATTAGTTGTAATCCACAGAAGATATTCCACAAATGTGTACCATGATCTGCAAATATTTCACTATCCACAAACATGTATATTTGTATTTGTGTTGTGTAAAGTCACATCCACAAAAACACAGGGCGATTTGCAAATACGCATAACTTACTCTGTAAATACGTATTTTAAGGTTTACATGTAAAGTGATATCTACACACATTTGTGCATCTTTTTCGCGTTTGCAGATCGCTTCCTGTGGATTTACGGGCCACATGACATTTGTAACTTTCCTCCTGTTTGTTTACAGAATTTTGTCCGATTGGTACCGCAGCAGATCTCTAGATAATAGTTGTAATCCACAGAAGACAATTCACAAATATGTAACATGATCTGCAAATATTTCACTACCCAAAAATGTATTTTTGTATTTGTGTTGTGTAAAGTCACATCACATCAGAAGCGATCTGCAAATGTGCAAATAGCATTCCACGTGTAGAAATAGATGCACAAATGTGTGTAGATATCACTTTACATGTAAACCTTGAAATACGTATTTACAGAGTAAGTTATGCGTATTTGCAAATCGCCCTGTATTTTTGTGGATGTGACTTTACACAACACAAATACAAATATACATGTTTGTGGATAGTGAAATATTTGCAGATCATGGTACACATTTGTGGAATGTCTTCTGTGGATTACAACTAATAAAGTCCAATAAAAACTTCCATCGTTTCTTTAAACGTTCATCTGTAGCTATTGTTTTTAATATTTCATCGTTTTTTAATGAGCTTCAGTTTCTAGTTTCTGTCAAACTGGAAGTATTTATTTATTTGTTTGTTTATTTATTTGTTTTTTTGTTTATGTAAATATGAATTTAAGGTTGTAAAACATACAGTTTGACTGACTGAAGCTGTTACTGATGAAAAGAACTGAAATAATTAATGAAAACAAACAAGGACTCATTACCTCTCGGTGACCTCTGATGACCTCTCGGTGACCTCTGACCTGGTGAACATCTGGCTCTCTGATTGGCTGAGCAGACTGAGTGGCAGACAGGTGAAGATGGCGGTTCAGGTGTCCGCGGTGCTGCTGCTGCTTGGACTCTCTGCGGGTCTCGGTCTCTCTGCGGGTCCCGGTCTCTCGTCTCCGGGTTCTGGTCCGGACTCTGAGCGTGGCCGGATGGAGCTGAGTCGCGTGCGGAGCCTCGCCGCTCAGCCCAGGTACGGAGGATGTTGGGCTCGAGCTGTGGAGCACCTGGACACGCGCTGCAGGGACATGACGTCAGAGAGCCAGAGCCAGATCGCGCTGAGTTTCACCTTCTGTCACCTGAGCAGGTAAATATAACGTTTGTAACAGGTTAAAGCTTCGTTCTGAGCACTTTTACTTTTGAGACTGTGAGTGTTTTTTCTGATAACAATATCAGGACTACAGTGGCCTTTTGGGTTTATCTCTTCTTACCAAAGTAAACGTCTTAAGGGTAATAAAAGTAATAATAAGAATAATAAGAATTTAAAATGTATTCAAAATATACATTAAACTGGTTTATTATTCATTTATTTGACTGAAAACAGTCAAATCTACTGTTAAAATGTGAAAATCAGCCAAAAAACCCAACTTGTGTAATATTAACGTGTTGTCATCAGGTCAACGCATCAATATTAAACTAACATGTATTAATGATCTGATGACTTCATGATTTCATGTAAAGAAAGAAACTGTTTGACTAAAGTAAATTTTCACATCAGAGGGAAATTATTTAAAAAATAAATCTTGTTTTTTGACGATGAATTAATGATTGCTGTTTGTATAAAAGAATATAGAGATAAATTAAAGAAAATAGATTTACTTTGAAAATCTCTCTCTCTCTCTCTCTGTCAGCTCAGGCAGGGATTTCCCATCATGCCCTGAGGGGTCAGAGGTCAGCAGGTGTACAGGTGGTATGGACGCAGTGGCCTTTAACACCTACACCGAGTTCTTCACCCACACTCACTCCATCTGTCACTTCCTGCAGTCTGAAGCCTGGCAGAGCCGAGCTGAGAACACCATGCACAGGTGAGACACCTGAACAGGTAACATACACACAGGTAATACAGGTAACACCCTGTACAGGTAACATACACACAGGTAATACAGGTAACACCTGTACAGGTAACATACACACAGGTAATACAGGTAACATAGACACAGGTAATACAGGTAACACCTGTAAAGGTAATACAGGTAACACCCTATACAGGTATCATACACACAGGTAATACAAGTAACACCCTGTACAGGTATCATGCACACAGGTAATACAAGTAACATACACACAGGTAATACAGGTAACACCTGTACAGGTAATATAGGTAACACCTGTACAGGTAACATACACACAGGTAATACAGGTAACACCTGTAACATTGACTTGACTGTACAGGTAGTGGTATGATATCAGGGGTTGTTTGCTGTCTGTGTGAATGTTACCTGTATTACCTGTATGAATGTTACCTGTACATGTGTGTCAGGTTAACAGAGAGTTCAGCAGGTGTCGCTGACCAGCTTCAGTCCACCAGGCAGATGGCTGAGGATCTAATTGATGCCCAGACTGCTGCCTTAGAGGCACAACAAGAGATCCTGAACAACGGCGAGGAGCTGAGAGTCACCCTGAGAGACTCTACCCAGGGTAAAAAGCTTAGACAGACACACACCTGAGAGACTTTACCCAGGGTAAAAAGCTTAGACAGACACACAACCTGAGAGACTTGATACTGGGTAAAAAAAATGATAAATCCTCACAGACTATACACAGGGTAAAAAAAATTATATGTCTGTCTGTCTGTCTCTCTCCGCCTGTCTGTCTGTCAGGTCTGCGGTCGGTGTTCTCGGAGCTCAGCAGTGTCTCCAGAGAGCAGCAGGTGGTTTTGTCTGAACTCTTCAACAGAGTTTCTTTCCTGCACAGTTTCCTGCTGATGGAGTCTCACAGTCTGAGCTCCTGCTGCTACAACGCTGCTGCTCTCTGCACCTCCTTCCTGCTCACCTCCACCCGCCGCTCCTCCAGAGCCAGGTAACTCCTCTTCCTCCACCCTTAGCCAGGTAACTCCTCCTCCTCCTCCACCCTTAGCCAGGTAACTCGTCCTCCTCCTCCACCCTCAGCCAGGTAACTCCTCCTCCTCCACCCTTAGCCAGGTAACTCCTCCTCCTCAGCCATGTAACTCCTCCTCCTCCTCCTCCTCCTCCATCTCCTCCACCCTTAGCCAGGTAACTCCTCCTCAGCCAGGTAACCCCTCCTCCTCCTTTACCCTTAGCCAGGTCTCCTCCACAGCCAGGTAACCCCTCCTCCTCCTCCACCCTTAGCCAGGTAACTCCTTATCCTCCTCCACCCTTAGCCAGGTAACCCCTCCTCCTCCTCCACCCTCAGCCAGGTAACTCCTCCTTCCTTAACCAGGTAACTCCTCCCCCTCTCTCAGCCAGGTAGCTCCTCCACCCTCAGCCAGGTAACTCCTTCTTCCTTAGCCAGGTAACTCCTCCTCCCTCAGCCTGGTAACTCCTCCTCCCTCAGCCTGGTAACTCCTCCGCCTCTTCCTCCTCCTGTGTTTAGGTTGGTGTTGTTGAGTCTGGTGTGTTTAAATTTCTACCTGGAGAGGAAGATCTACCAGTTTGTGATGAACTCTGATTCTCCTGAACACCAACAAATGGTGAGTACGTCACACCTGACAAGTGAGCTCCAGCAGCTGTGTGTCCTCCTTATAACCTGTGTGTGTGTGTGTGTGTGTGTGTGTGTGTGTGTGTGTGTGTGTGTGTGTGTGTGTGTGTGTGTGTGTGTGTGTGTGTGTGTGTGTGTGTGTGTGTGTGTGTGTGTGTGTGTGTGTGTGTGTGTGTGTGTGCAGGAGCTGGTCAGTGTGTATGTGAGTGTGTTGCGGCGCTTCATGGTGTGTGTTGGAGTGTGTGTCCTGCTGTGTGTGTGTGTTGGGTACAGAGACCCCTTCCAGCAGAGTCTGCAGCAGCTCAGAGAGACTCAGAGGAGCCTGCAGGAGGTGCTGCAGCAGGCAGGTGAGTCCACACCTTCACCGCAATACACCGTCATCATCACAGCAACACTTGGTGGACGCCACAGGAACCGCAGCTGCTGATTGGTTCATCCTGTCTGTCTGTCTGTCTGTCTGCAGAGTCTTTGGCGGAGCTACAGAAGAAGAATCAGCTAACTGTGAAGGTGAGAACAGAAGTGAAGCAGTGATGTCACAGATGGTTGCTTCCTGTCACGTCAGACTGACCAATCAGATCTCTTCCAGAGGAGGTCAGAGAGTAGAAGAAGAGAGGAGGCGCTGATGAGGAGACAGGAGATAATAAAAGAAGAAGAAAAAGAAGAAGTGGAGGAGGAGGAGGTCTGCAGCACGTTGGTGTCTCCAACCACAGAGGACCCAGACCTGTCTCACCTGTCTCACATCGGTCAGTACCTGTCTCACATCGGTCAGTACCTGTCTCACATGTCACACGCCGGTCAGTACGTGCCTCACCTCTCTGTCCACATACTTTTGGCCACGTTGGTATTTAAAGTAAAAGTGTGTATTTTTACTGCAGGATGGAGTACTGACAGTATTCTCAGCAGTACAGTGAACAGCTCAGCGGCTGACATCACCCTGCAGCAAAACATTACCCACAATGCCTCAGTTCAGAGTCCCACTACCCAGAATGCCTCAGTGAGTGCAGGTAGGCGCCGTCGTCGCTCCTCCGTCTCCTCCCCTCTGGTCTACAGCGTCCTGGTGGAGGACAAACAGGTACATCTGACGAAACCTCTCTGCTTCACTGTTAATACGTTTAACTCAAACCTCTCTGCTTCACCGTTGACATTTAACTCAAACCTCTCTGCTTCACTGTTAATACGTTTAACTCAAACCTCTCTGCTTCACTGTTAATACGTTTAACTCAAACCTCTCTGCTTCACTGTTAATACGTTTAACTCAAACCTCTCTGCTTCGCTGTTAATACGTTTAACTCAAACCTCTCTGCTTCACTGTTAATGTGTTTAACTTAAACCTCTCTGCTTCACTGTTAATGTGTTTAACTCAAACCTCTCTGCTTCACTGTTAATGTGTTTAACTTAAACCTCTGCTTCACTGTTAATGTGTTTAACTCAAACCTCTCTGCTTCACTGTGAATGCATTCAGCTCTGACATCACAGTGATGGGAGCTCAGACCGCGTTTCCTGCACACAGTGGTCCATGAACGCATCATTTAAAACAAATGATGGGACTTTTTATTATTCAGATGTTCTTAGCGTTACCGTGGTAACCACAGGAACCACAAAGAGATTTAAAGTCTGCATGACCTCTGACCTCTGCTCCTCTCTCTTTTCTCCCGTCTGTATGTATCTCCATCCTCCTCATCCTCTTCTTTGTCCTGATTGATCAGCCTCGGTACAGCCTGAGGAGCAGAAGATCAGAGACTCACTGAAGGACGCTCTCGCTTTGTTTCATTTCTCTGCTGTAGATTTTAAACAGAATGTTTTTTTCTGAATATCAATAAAACTGAATTTTAGATTTTAAACAGACCGATGTGAAACTGGTGTTCAGCCACACAACACTGCCCCCTGCAGGACGTTAACAAACACATGATCACAGCCTCACAGCTCAGCTTCAGCAGCTGGAAAGAGAAACTGTATTTTAATTGAACCAACGAAGCGTCCTCGCTCACTGGAGACGACAACGTGTCTCATCTCAACTAATGTACAGAAATAATAAAAAAAAACAGCTGGTGTCTGATGACAGCAGCTCCAACACTGATCACATCTAAATCTGCAGCAGATAGAGATACCAATTAAAATGTGTTTGTTACTGAAAGAACAGCAGTCATACAATCTAGAGAGAACAGCTACACGCAGTCTGATATTATAGGACTAATATTAATAATCACTTCAGCTGTTGAGTCAAAATGAAGTTGAACAGAAAACAACTGAAGAAGAGGAGAAGATGAAGAGGTAACACTTCATTTCACAGGTCCGCAAATTTCATGGTAATTAGGTGATAATTAGCAAGTAACCTATTTGAATTTTCTTTTGAATTACTGCCAAATTACCCCAATATTTACCTCAAAATGTATCTTGTATTATAAACATTATTTAATAATTCTATTCCGCTATTTCCCAATAGCTGATAATTTATTGAATACATTTCCAGGAAAAGAATACAAAGTTAATTGATATGCTTTATTTCCATGTCTGCTGGTACATAGATAATAATTAGCAAATAACTTATTTAAAATTTCTTTAAAAACTCCCTGAATCATGACATTAGCTACCAGGTTACATTTGTGTAGACAATAAGTCACAATGGGGAGATTTGTGTCTGATCAGAAATGTCTTCTATTAGTTTTCCACCTCTGATGAAGAGCAACCGCTTCACAAGCCTAAGGGCCCTATTTTATCCATTATGGTTAAATCATGTTAATAATAAAGTAACTTTCTATATATTTTGAGGTAAATATTGGGATAGTTTGGCAGTAATTCCAAAGAAACTTCAAATAGGTTACTTGTAATTATCACATAATTACCATGAAATCTGCGGACCTGTAAAATGAAGTGTTACCGATGAAGACACTGAGTATTTTTATGATTCACAAACATACATTTAAACGTAGAGCTGCTATTGGTGCTGTTTCCACAGCTAGTTTGTTTATTCTACAGTATTAATAGTATATAATTTTAATAAACGGATTGATCTTGTAGGAAACACCTGTGTTCACCTGTCAGAGCTCCTCTGAGACGGTGAAGAATTATCAGAATAAAAAACATGTTTGTTTTGATGTATTAATAATTTACCGTTAACATTAACTCACACAAAAGCTGTCAGTGTACAAACAGCATACAGTACTGGGACAAACTATTATTACTGTGGATTTCACATCTAAACTGACTTCATGAGGCTCTGAACAGGATTTAATGATGAGTTAGCAGATGGACAGAGGGAGCGATGGAGCCCTCTTCTGGCTGAAAGAGACTCCCATGATCCTTCACTTTCATCTCTGCTGCTCTCAACTGTCACAAGAGTTAAAAAATAGTGAAAGTGTGATGAGGAGGAGAATCAGCTGACTGACTTCTGCAGCTCTGGCGGAAAGAAAAGAGCAAAAACAAACTGCTGCTGGAATTTGTCTCCACAGTTTTCCTTTTGCTTCAAATTTCAGCCTCAAAAAACAAAAAAAAAGGAAGGAGAGAAAATGAGAAACAGACCACAGAGAGAGGAGGAGGAGGAGGAGGAGGAGGAGGGGAGCTGGTCTGGGATCAGATGTCTGGCTGGAGGAGGAGTTGTGGTGTCGGTCTGCAGCTCAGATCAGATTTTTCACACAAAAGCCTGAAGCTGCCGAGACAGAAGAGTGACTGACCGACCGTCTGTGTGACTGACCGTCTGTCTGTCTGTTTGGACAAACTGACGCTGGAATGAAGGATTAAAAATCAGCAGGAAGGAGGAAGTGAACCTGAATCAGCGGCTGGGAGGAGAAATCAGGAAAAACTGTAAAGTTGAAGGAAAAGTGAAGCGACTTCTGTATTGGAGCTGAGTCGGCACATTCTGGATTCTTCAGGAGGAAACTAAGGAGAGAAGATTTACTCAGACGAGGTCAAGTTATTTTTCTTTGCGTCCGCTCTGATCTGCTCTCTGAGCATCTGGGGAAAGTTTATATTTAATCAAATTAGTTGGATTCTACTGATCTGATGGAGACGAGACGATTTCTACGTTTTCTGATAGAGTGACAGAAAGAGGGAGAGATGGGGAGGGGGAGGATGAGGGAGGGAGACTCTGACCTCCACATGACTTCAACCAGACGACGAGCAGAAACGTGATGCTGAAGTTCTGCTGAAACAGACTTTATGTGATGTGATGAACTTTCTGGGGACTCGACAGGAAGTGACCGATTCAAACACAAACCTTCAGATTAAATGTCTCACTTTGAAACAAACAGAAACATGAATATGAACTGAAACAAACAAAGAGTGACCTCTGACCTGCGTACAGGTGTGGGCCGACGTACCTGTACAGGTGTGGACCGACGTACCTGCACGGCATGCAGCTGAACCGACCTCGTAGCACCTTGCTCGGGTTCAACCTCCCCTCTCCTCCTCCTCCTCCTCCTCCCTCACCTCCTCCTCCGTCCCCTCCTCCCTCCTTCTCCAGTCAGTTCAGCACCAGGAGGTTCTCCTACCACCTGAACACCACCTCAACACCACCATCACTCCGCAGCTCCACCCGCAGGACAGGTGAGTGAACTGCAGCTTCAGTGAGTGAGGCAGGTGGTTAGAGCGGTAAACAAGATGTACATTTACAAAACCAACAGTTAGTCTTCATCTTTAAAGCACTGTGTAGTGAACAGTGTATCTGAGCAGGTAGAGTACAGTGTACCTGAGCAGGTAGTGAACGGTGTACCTGAGCAGGTAGAGTACAGTGTACATGAGCAGGTAGTGTACAGTGTACCTGAGCAGGTAGTAAACAGTGTACCTGAGCAGGTAGAGTACGGTGTACCTGGGGAGATAGTGTACAGTGTACCTGAGCAGGTAGTAAACAGTGTACCTGAGCAGGTAGTGAACGGTGTAGCTGGGCAGATAGTGTACAGTGTACCTGAGCAGGTAGTGAACAGTGTACCTGGGCAGATAGTGAACAGTGTACCTGAGCAGGTAGAGTACAGTGTACCTGAGCAGGTAGTTAACGGTGCACCTGATAAAACTTTCCTTATGAAAACAACAAGTCAGGCTTATGGTGACTTTGCCAGGGAGAAAGGGATCCTCTTTGACCGATGGTGTTCAGCATGTAAGGCTCTAGCTGAGGCTCTTGCTACCCAACGTGAACTAATGTTGTTAG
Organism: Adelosebastes latens; assembly: GCA_916700685.1. NCBI lineage: Eukaryota > Metazoa > Chordata > Actinopteri > Perciformes > Sebastidae > Adelosebastes > Adelosebastes latens. The sequence goes on from CAKAKR010062267.1 coordinate 35,437, forward strand.
AGGAGTTTAAAGACTGTGTGTCTGAGCATGCTGTGGTGAATTTAAATGAGCAGAAAGTAACTACACTGCAGCAGGCCGCTACCTTGGCGGAAGAGTTCACTGTCACGCACAAAAGTGTTTCTAATAAATTCCTTCTCCCACCGTAGTTTTTCCCAGAACTCTGATGACACGCATGTCATGCATGCCAGAGCGTCTTCATGTGGTTCTAACTTTGAGAAACAGTGTTTTTTCTGTCACAAGCGTGGTCACATAGTCGCCGACTGCATGGCGTTGGGTCCTAAGTCTGCCTGTGATGCGAGTGCAGTGGTGAGAGTTAATGACTTGGGTTTCGTGTCCGCACCTCTTCACCGTATTTATGTGCAGTTATACATTAACTAACTCACTCGCTCACTATATTATTATATAGTAGTAGTATAGTTATTCTCCCAAGGCGACGGACACCATGGTGCGACGACTGGGGCTCCCCCGTCCACACCGCCCAGAGCTGCTCACCGAGTCAGCTCTTTCCGTCTGCTTGGGAGTATAACCGAGTTAGATAGTTAGTTAGTTAAAGGAGAACACGGGTAACATTAGGCCGATAATGTCTCTAGTGTTGCTTTGGTGATAACTTTTACTTTGTGACAGTAGGTTTGGTATGCTAATGTTGATCCGGTAGCTAGCTAGCTAGCAGAAGCTACCGGGAAGTTACGTAACAAACGCCGTAGTGTGGGTTTCAGAATAAAGTAGTGCTTTGGGCGTCTATTTTCTTAGCGACCCTGTCTTTGAACGGTCTGAATGAGACAGCTGCCTGTCGGTGGGCTCTTTCAGTGCTACTAGCCAGCGCTGCAGTAACATTACTGATCTCCGTTTCAGCGTCAGTTGGTTTTAACATTGTAAAACTCATCTTTACATTTAGGAACAATACAATAGTGTCCCCTCTTTTGTTTTCTTCTGTCCTGTGTCTCCTCCGTCTCCGTCTTTCACGGTCTCTACCGTTGTATCTGTGTAACTCAGCCGAGCCAACCAACCTGGTGACATCACAGGCTAGAGCACTGCAACATGGCGGCGCTCTTGCCACAAGAGATGAAACAAAGCTTATTTTTTCTCTTAAATATTGACATTTGTCATGTTTGTTAAATAATTGTTACCTTTGTTTATACACTTCCGTTGTCCTTCATTCTCTTTCCCTTGTTTTTTTTTTTTTTTAATGGTACTCTCCTCATCCCCTGGATTAATCGGGGAACGTAACACTCTGTACTCATATTTCATTTATTATGATAAAATAAATAAATATCTGAGTTGTGTGTGTATGTGCGCTGTGTGTGTGTGTGTGTGTGTGTGTTGAGTTTTGAGCGAGCGAGGCAGGAAACCACAGACAACGTGGCAGAGAGAGAGGGTCAGTTTTTCTCAAAGTATATAAAAAACACAAGAGTCTGACTTCTCTTTAGTTTCATATCATTATAATAACAGTCAATAGATGACTAAGTTTAACTATCTTCAGGATTCTTTGTTCATCAGCACAGTGTTGTTTCTGCTCCACTCGTGTTACATGTGGAGGGATTTTATTCTGAAAGGTTCTGTTTGTGCTCTTAGTTTCAGGGCTGATTAGTGCCAGGAAGTTTGAGTGTTATGTTGCCTCAGTATACCAGCGTCTGGACCTCTAAATATATAGAGCATTTTGAGTTTTGTTCTGACAGACTTATTATTCCATCTATTCCGTAGGGATTTCGGTCAACTACTTACTTCTGCATACTTTCAGCTACAGAAACCATTCAAATTTCTTCAGCTCTTTAAGGACATTTCTGCTTAACCTCAACCGATTGTTTTAATGTAAGGGAATAGGACCTACTCCAAGTTTGAAGTTCAACTACTTCTGCATACTTTCAGCTACAGACTTTATTTAAGCGTTACAAGGGTGACAAACTAATTACAATTCTTCCGTCCATTATTCGGTGGACAACTAGTTCTGCATACTTTCAGCTACAGAAACCATTCAGATATCAAAACGTTATGCTCTAAAGACATTTCCGCTTGTACTCAACTCTTTTTCTACCTTTCATGCTTTTTAAAGTACAAAGCATTTTTTCTTTCAGCCTTTTCAGTCAATTAATTTCAACTTCTGCCTTTGACAGGATTACAGATTAGCGTCTTGATTTTCTAGCAAAGTATTTCAGCTCTTAGCTTCTTTAGGGAATGCATGTCAGCTTCCAGCTCTGCCATTTTTACTTTTGCGCATTTCTGCATGTTCAGCAATGCTAAGCAATTTATTTTAGCTTTCAGCATTCACGTGCATTCTCTGCAGGAAATGCATTTTCTAGTGTCATTAGCTGGTTCTAGTTACAGCAGCTGTTATTACACAGCATCATGTGTCCGATACAAACAAACACGTGACACTTTTTACATGTGAAGCATCTGGATATAAAACATGTCCGAACATGTATCATGTACAGTATGTAGTCCGTGACGTCATTCGAGTGGTCTCAGTGTCCTGCTTGTCCCCCCAGCATGCCGTGCAGCAGCAGGACATGAAGATATGAATGAAGAGCTGTAGGTTAAAAATAGACGACAGATTCAGCTGCAATTAGTGTGTGCGTGCGTGCGGGTGTGTGTGTGTTTTGTACTGTTGTGTACTGAGTATCTACTGTTGTGTTTAGAGTCTCTACCCGGTGTTTCTAGTTTCTACTGTTGTTTCTAGAGTCTCTACCGTTGATTCTAGAGTCTCTACTGTTGATTCTAGAGTCTCTACTATTGATTCTATAGTCTCTACCGTTGATTCTAGAGTCTCTACCATTGATTCTAGAGTTTCTACTGTTGATTCTAGAGTCTCTACTGTTGATTCTGGAGTCTCTACTGTTGATTCTGGAGTCTCTACTATTGATTCTAGAGTCTCTACTGTTGATTCTAGAGTCTCTACTGTTGATTCTAGAGTCTCTACTGTTGATTCTAGAATCTCTACTGTTGATTCTAGAGTCTCTACTGTTGATTCTGGAGTCTCTACTGTTGATTCTAGAGTTTCTACTGTTGATTCTAGAGTTTCTACTGTTGATTCTAGAGTTTCTACTGTTGATTCTAGAGTCTCTACCGTTGATTCTAGGGTCTACTGTTGATTCTGGAGTCTCTACTGTTGATTCTAGAGTGTCTACGGTTGATTCTAGAGTGTCTACTGTCGATTCTAGAGTGTCTACTGTCGATTCTAGAGTGTCTACTGTCGATTCTAGAGTCTCTACTGTTGACTCTAGAGTGTCTACTGTTGTTTTTAGAGTATCTTATGTTTCTGCTGTTGTCTTTAGTATTTTTACCAACGTTTCTAGAGTTTGTACTGTTGGTTCTACTGTTTCTATTGATGGATCAAGTGTTTATTGTTTCTGATGTTATTTCTATCTGTGTTAATACTGAAAACAGCATGGGTCTACTGTTTGAAACTGCAATTGTCCATATTTCTACCTCTATATGTACAATTGTCCTGGTGACAGAAGATGCACAACACATAATCACAATGTCGCCGGTTCGACTCCAGCTGGGACCTCCTTTACATGTCGTACTCCTCATATCTCCATGAATCGCTGTCAACATGAAACCGTTAACCTCCTCTCGTCTCAGTTTAAAACCAGACGAACAGCTGAACTCTGTAAAAGCCACATCAAGGACACGCACGCACGCACGCACGCACACACACACACACACACACACACACTTCTCCATTCATAGATGTCCTGGGGGGATGGACGAGTGAGCTTGTCTCTCTGTGGGTCACTGGGTCGCTCACTGTTGCTGTGGGGGGGGAGGGGAGCTGTGTGTGTGCGTGTGCGCGCGTGTGTGTGTTAGGTCAGAGGTTAGAGGTCAGCCTGTAGTTTTATCTCCTCCCCTGCCAGATGATAACAGGGTGTGTTTGCTTTTGCTTCACTCAGATGTGTTAAAGTGTTTGGGTGCGTTTGTTTTTCAGCCTCAGAAGAGAGAGCTGGTTTTATCCTCCTTAGAGCAGCACTGACAGTTCAGTAACCTGAGGGTGTGTTTGATTTCTTGTTCTACAGTTGTGACTCTCCACCTCCTCCGTCTTCTTCAGTAACTGGGGTGTGTGTTTGTTTTGATCACCCTGTCTGTCTGTCTGTCTGTCTGTCTGCTCTACAGGATCAGCAGCCCCTTAACAGGGGTGTGTTTGTTTTTGTTCATGATGTCCTGACCCAGCTGTGGGGTGGAGTTAGATCAACTGTGTCTCTGCTGTCTTCTGATCAGGAAGAACACATTTAATTCATGAAATCCACTCATACAGTAATAATTAATTTGTAATAATTAGAAATAAAATAATGATATATAACATATTTTTGAATAGTGGGTGTTTCATTATTTAGATTTATGTCACATCCGCCACTAACAGTTGTTATTAAGAAACGTGTGGAGTGACTTTAATCAAACTGTATTTAGTAAAACTCGATGATTTTCACTTCCTGTCATCTTTTAGTTTTCTGTTAAAGGAAGTGACACCTCCAATTCTTGGTGGGCTTTTAATTAGAAAAACCTGCAGGAAGTGTTGAGTTTCATGAACAGTTAAACTGTAGTGAATCAGTGTGTCATTGTTGAATTAGTGCTGTGGAAATATTTATATATAATATATATAAATATTTATACATAATATACAATGTTATATATAGATATATAGAGGGGTGTCGAACTAGGTGATTATAAGGGATAAAACGGAGTTGATGACTAATGTTCTCTGTGAAATGTTGTTCTAAGTGCCCTTAAAACATGACAAATTTGTTGTTGTTTTTCTCATCCAGTGATGTTTTATTCTTTGAAATATTTATATATATATATATACATATATATATATATATATATATATACAGAATGTGAATGTAGCTGATTACATCCTCTAATGTTTTTATCACGGACTGACTGTTATTATCATTATTATTATTGTTATTATTTTTATTATATAGACTTTGTTGATCACAGATTTTATTTAGTATGAAAATAATCTGGAACATTTGTGTGTGTGTGTGTGTGCGTGTGCAGCAGATGGTGGAGGCTCTCTGGAGGTAAATCTCTCCATTTAGAACAAAGACAGATTAAATATCATGTTTTTTGTGTTGTGTCATTCTGAGTCGGAGGGGGGCGGGGCTTATGTCAGGTGTTCTGCAGTATCAGTTCTGAGCATCAGTCAGGTGACCAGGTGGTAGACATGAAGCTGCCTTCATTGTTAACTCTGTTTCAATTTTAGTAAAAATCTCTGCAGAAAAGGTCCACTCCTGTCTGTCTCTCTCCTCACCTGTCTGTCTCTCCTCACCTGTCTGTCTCACTAGACTTAGTTTAGCTCTGAGAATATCTAGTGAATGTACAGTGGACGTTTATGCAGAAATAAATGCTGCAGCTCCTCCAGACCAACAGAGGTTTCCCGTGTCTTGTGAAGTGACGGGGCTCCACAGCGAGACACGTTATCGTCTCCGACCAAAACTCCGGTGTCCTGTTCCCTCCGGCCGCTGTCGGGAGGCTGAGGCAGGAAAAGCCAACACTAGGATCAGCATTGATTCATGGAGAGACCTTCGTCTGGTCAGCTAACATTACTGCCAAGCAGGTGAAATAAAGAGTGATATTGTGGTTTTAGCTGACGTGTGTCGCCTCACTGTTTTGAGCGATGCTCGTTCATGTCTATGTAGAGCAGCACAAGCGCGAGCAACATGACGCTGACTTTCGTTGACTTAACGGCCACAGGTGTCGCTGTTAACAAGCATTTCTGATTCTTACAAACAGTCCCTTTAACAGAAAATCTGCCCATTTTCTAAAACCAAAGATGAGGTCAGACAAAGCGTCAGGATGAGACGAGTTGGGATGAGAAGGTGTTGAAAGACACTCTCCATCTCTCTACCTCTCTTAATTTGTTGTCAAGGTAACCAAAAAGGAGGAGAGAGTCTCTCTCTCTCTCTCTCTCTCCCTCTCTCCTTCCCTCTCCCTCTCCCCC
>CAKAKR010062267.1:41394-52558 GCA_916700685.1 Adelosebastes latens
TCTCTCTCTCATCTCTCTCTCCCTCTCTCTCTCTCTCTCGCTCATCTCTCTATCTCTCTATCTCTCTCTCTCTCTTTCTCTTCTCTCTCTCTCCCTCTCTCCCTCCCCTCTTTCTCTCTCTCCATCTCTCTCTCTCTCTCCCTCTCTCTCTCTCCTCCCCGCCCGCCGCTCTCTCACACCGGGCAGCCCACTGAATCAAACCGAGCGGATCTAACCTACTTATCGGTCCTGTAGCAGCAGCCTGTCGGTCTGTCAGCCGGTCCGGACCGTCGCTGTGTGTGTGTGTGTGTGGGTCGGAGCCGTGCCGGTCCGGTCCGTGCGTGTATCCGTGTGTGTGTGTGTGTATCTGACCCGGTTTCTTCTCCGTGCTGTGGACCGGGAGAGCCGCTCTCTCTCCATCAACACTGTCTTTAATGACCGGATTTGTGTTCTGCTGCGCGATGTACATGGACAGAAGCAGCCTGACCAGAGGTGAGTACTACTGTAGTAGTACTGCAGGCCTACTGCATGTACTACACATCTGCACCGTGTACCGAGGTACCTGCTGATGCACGGGCACGCGCACACACACGAGCGCGTGCACAGCTGCAGCCTCATCACACCTTTTCCTCGCTGTTTTTATCTCTGTTGATGAATATGAATATAAATATGTAGAATCATAATAATATGATGATGGTGTGTGTGTGTGTGGGGGGGGATGACATACGCGCGCTCACACTGGGTGTCGTGCACGCGCACACACTGACCGACATCTCGCCGCAGTGAATGTAGGCTAGTATGGCTGCATGATACTGCGTCTGCCAGATGTGAGTCTGCAGCTCTCTCATCACGTGACTCACTTTATACATATATATTATACATGCATCTGTATATATAGATGCATATATATATATAAGGATCAGTAATCTCTCTGCTGCATGTTTTATTCCATCAGCACTGTGCACGTAACCACACAACACAGACAGAATCCAATTAGACCCTGTGTGTGTGTGTGTGTGTGTGTGTGTATTGATTGACTCCTGATCCATTGATCCTAAATGTTGAGGCTGAGGGGATGTGGATGAACAGCAGCACGGTGTCAGTTATTAGTGTTGGTTTGTGTCTGCAGACAGACGGACACACCCCCACCCTGCACACACACACACACACACAGCAGAATCTCCTCATGTTAACCCTTACAATGCTGTTAATGATGAAGATGATATCTGCATCCTCGTCTGCTCCACCAGTCAGTCACTGACATGCTGTCCTTGTCTGTGTCTCTAATGTGAACCATGTTGTCTTGGCCGTCTCCATCCGACCTCGTCTCTCCACCTGTGATCTGGATCTGATATCTGATCTGGATCAGGAGAGACTCGTGTTAATGCAGCTGAACACATTCAGAATCAGAGTGCAGATGAAATCGTTCAGACAACATCTGGAGGTCTAGTCTGCCATCAGAGACCCAGATAGCATATCCAGATACAGATTACTACCATTAGAACCACCTACAGTAACAGACCCCTATAGAGAGGCTAAGTCCCTCCATTGCTGGTGGACCACCATGGGACCTTATTTCAGAAAAAAATATGAACGGTTGTCAACGGAGAGAGATAAATAACGACAAACCTACGACGAACTGAGACTTAAATGCAAACATCATGTATGTGATTCATGGATCAAATAATTATTTGTCTCTCCGTTGACTACCGTTCATATCTTTTCTGAAATAAGGTCCCATGAGGTCCACCGGAAGGGGCGTGACTTCACCTCTCTAGAACCAGTACTGACTAGAACTTCCTGAGAGATGACTTGGACCACTTCAATAACCTCTAGGGCATCCTCTGTGACCACCAAGACCCCCTAAACCTTACTTACTAAAGGGCTCCTGGAACCTTCTCAGTGGCCATCAGAACTTCTTAAAAGACCATTAGAACCACCTCTTGGACCTCCAAAACTCCCACCCCCAATGATAGCTAGAACCTTCTAAAGGATAACTTAAACCGTTTATCATACAAGATCCCTAGATCCTCCAGACCACTAGAACCACCTAAAGGACCAGTAGAACCTCTCTAATGACCACTAGAACCACCTAAAGGACCAGTAGAACCTCCCTAATGACCACTAAAACCACCTAAAGGCCCAGTAGAACCACCTAAAGGACCAGTAAAGCCTCCCTAATGACTAATAGAACCACCTAAAGGACCAGTAGGACCTCCTAATGACCACTAGAACCACCTAAAGGACCAGTAAAACCTCCCTAATGACCACTAGAACCACCTAAAGGACCAGTAGGACCTCCTAATGACCACTAGAACCACCTAAAGGACCAGTACAACCTCCTAATGACCACTAGAACCACCTAAAGGACCAGTAGAACCTCTCTAATGACCACTAGAACCACCTAAAGGACTGGTACAACCTCCCTAATGACCACTAGAACCACCTAAAGGACCAGTACAACCTCCCTAATGACCACTAGAACCACCTAAAGGACCAGTAGAACCTCCCTAATGACCACTAGAACCACCTAAAGGACCAGTAGAACCCCCCTAATGACCACTAGAACCACCTAAAGGACCAATTGAACCTACCTAATGACCACTAGAACCACCTAAAGGACCAGTAGAACCCCCTAATGACCACTAGAACCACCTAAAGGACCAATAGAACCTCCTAATCACCACTAGAACCACCTAAAGGACCAGTAGAACCCCCTAATGACCACTAGAACCACCTAAAGGACCAGTATGACCACTAGAACCACCTAAAGGACCAGTAGAACCTCCCTAATGACCACTACAATGTGCACAGAGTGTGCGTGCGTGCATGCGTGTGTGTGTGTGTTTCCTGCATCACAGCTGCATGAAACAATCCAATGCCTCTGTTTAATTCTATTTAATTCTATTCTGTGCAGTAGACTCTCTGCTGCACCAGCTGGTTCTGACATGTTTCCTGTCTGCAACACAACATACATCACTGACATACATGTGTGTGTATGTGTGTGTGTGTGTGTGTGTGTGTGTGTGTGTGTGTGTGTGTGTGTGTGTGTGTGTGTGTGTGAAGGTGACAGTGGTGCTGCAGCAGACTGGCTGTATTAAAGGAACAGTACAACATTTTAGTAAACCCTCTTGTTCCCCGTCTATTTGTTTCATCTCTGTGTCCAGTACAGAGACAGATCCAGGAACCTAGCTTAGCACAAACACTGGAAGCAGGGGGAAACTACTAGCCTAGCTTCACACTAACAGGCACGAGAATGAAAATGACTGACTGTTGGTCTGAACGGAAGAAAATCAGTTTAATGACTGAGACTGCTGTTATTAATAGACCTTTATAAATAGACTACACACACACACACATACACACATACACACACACACACACACACACACACACACACACACACACACATACACACACCATCTGCTTTAAATTAGCCTGTTGATGTTTTCCCATGACCTCTCCCATCTTGTTCACATCTGTACACACACACAGCTCCCACTACTGTTGATATTATTGGTTTATTTCATGTGTTATATTATTAGTGTTTTTAGTCAATCTGCTTGTTTTATTGTTGTTTTACACTTTAGATTTTCTCCTGTTGGATCAGTAAATGTTGGATGATCTCATTTAAAAAGATATAATTCCCCACAGAGCTGCATTGACCAATCAGATCGCTTGTTTCCGCTGAGGTCATATCCTTTGACGCTGAGGTCAGAGGTCGTTTCAGAGTCACAGAGCAGAGAGGATATTGATCGACTGCAGAGCAGTAGTCACAAAGACCCATCAGCCTGATTGGATCCTCTCATTATTGATACATAACGCTGCATGTTTAATGGTGGCCATGAATAATCAATAACGTTATCTACAGCAGGTGTTGTTTATTGTTGCTGCTGTATTGCAGGTCACAGTTTATTTCCAATGTACCGTGACGGTTCATGACGATACAGACTGATGTGTTCTTATTAGGAAATGATGAATTGAAAGGTCTTTGTTTTATAGAGCAAAGTCTTGATTGTCACATTACAGAGGGAGAAATGAAGGCTGTGTGGCCTCGATGTTAATTTTGAATCTGATGTTGTTTTAAATGATTCCTTTTAGCCAATCAGCTCTCAGGAAGCATCCAGATTCAGCCACTGAGCTTCAGCCGTAACAGACCACAAACATCTCTCTCTGTGTGTCTTCCATGTGGAGTTTATTTCTGTCCAGCTGCTGCAGCCAGAGACCTCATATGGAAGCTATTACTGTGTGTGTGTGTGTGTGTGTGTGTGTGTGTGTGTGTGTGTGTGTGTGTGTGTGTGTGTGTGTGTGTGTGTGTGTGTGTGTGTGTGTGTGTGTGTGTGTGTGTGTGTGTGTGTGTGGAGGCTGTTTTTACAATCAGCTGATTTCATCCTGTCTGTCTGAGAACTTTATTTATTTATTTATATTAGTTACAAGAGTAGACGACTTTTGCGCTACTGTGTCGTTGTGCCACTGAGTTGGCCTTTGTGCTACTGGGTTAGATCTTCTGCTACTGGGATAGACTTTATGTGTTCCTGGGTTAGACTTTATGTTACTGGGTTAGACTTTGTGCTACTGGGTTAACCTTTTGTGTTACTGGGTTGGCCTTTGTGTTACTGGGTTAGATCTTTTGCTACTGGGATAGACTTTATGTGCTACTGGGTTAGACTTTGTGCTACTGGGTTAGATCTTCTGCTACTGGGATAGACTTTATGTGTTACTGGGTTAGCCTTTGTGCTACTGGGTAAGAATTACCACTGGGTTAGCTTTAGCGCTACTGTGTTAGACGTTGTGCTACTGGGTTAATCTTTGTGCTACTGACTTAGCCTTTGTGTTACTGGGTTAGCCTTTGTTTTACTGATTTAGCCTTTGTGTTACTGGGTTAGCCTTTGTGCTACTGACTTAGCCTTTGTGTTACTGGGTTAGCCTTTGTGTTTCTGGGTTAGCCTTTGTGTTACTGGGTTAGCCTTTGTGCTACTGACTTAGCCTTTGTGTTACTGGGTTAGCCTTTGTGTTACTGGGTTAGCCTTTGTGTTTCTGGGTTAGCCTTAATGTGCTACTGGGTTAGCCTTTGTGTTACTGGGTTAGCCTTTGTGTTTCTGGGTTAGCCTTAATGTGCTACTGGGTTAGCCTTCGTGCTACTGGGTTAATCTTTGTGTTACTGGGTTAGCCTTTGTTTTTCTGGGATAGCCTTAATGTGCTACTGGGTTAGCCTTCGTGCTACTGGGTTAATCTTTGTGTTACTGGGTTAGCCTTTGTTTTTCTGGGATAGCCTTAATGTGCTACTGGGTTAGCCTTCGTGCTACTGGGTTAATCTTTGTGTTACTGGGTTAGCCTTTGTTTTTCTGGGATAGCCTTAATGTGCTACTGGGTTAGCCTTCGTGCTACTGGGTTAATCTTTGTGTTACTGGGTTAGCCTTTGTTTTTCTGGGATAGCCTTAATGTGCTACTGGGTTAGCCTTCGTGCTACTGGGTTAATCTTTGTGCTACTGGGTTAGCCTTTGTGTTACTGGGTTAGCCTTTGTGCTAGCATGTGATGTCATGTGATCACCATTCTGACCTATCCCTCCCCCTCAGGTCCCTCCTCCGCCTCCAGTCCCAGTTTGTTGACTAAGAGTCTCTCTCTGGAGCCGTCCTGCTCTCCGTGTGGCCATCAGGGGGCGCTGGACGCTGACGCTCCCCAACAGCTGAGCTCCGACCCGGGGCCCAGCTCCTCGTTATCAGGCCCCGCCTCCCTGGAGGGAGGGACGGAGCTAACGGAGCGCCGCAGCTCTGCTAATGGGCTGCTGCTAGTCAACGACACCGGGCCGCCAGAACTGCCGAGTACCACAGTAACACCACCGAGCAAGAGCAGACCGCCGCTGCCCGGACCGAAACCTCAGGGTAACAAAGTTTATTTAAATTTAAATACATGCATTTTATTAAAGACATGAACGAGTTTATGACACTAATTGACCTCTGACCCCTCCTCAGTTCCCCCGAAGCCCCCGCACCTCCAGCAGCAGGCTGGGGTGTCGAGGCCACGCCCCCGGGCTCCAGATAAGCCCCTCCCCCCTACCCCGCCCTGCAGACCCCTCCCGGCGGACCCCCGGGGTGGCCGGACTCCGCCCACCCGCGCCGATGGCACCGCCTCCCCCACCTGTGTCCTGTCACTCATCGAGAAGTTTGAGCGGTGAGTTCTGATTGGTCAGAGGAGGAGTGATGTCATTATTAAAGGCTTTAGTGAGATTTTACAGTGTGTGTGTGTGTGTGTGTGTGTGTGTGTGTGTGTGTGCACAGCGAGCAGATAATCGTGGTTCCTGACATCACTGGGGGGGCTCTGTGTCCCCGCCTCCTTGACCCCCCTTCCTCCCTCTCTCGACCTTCATCACCATCGTCATCATCATCGCCCGCCCTTCCCCCACCTGATGAGCAGCCGCCCTCTGAGCTCAAAGATCATGATGACATCACACTGGGGGGTGAGGGGGAGGAGGGAGACGGCGACCTGCATGATGACCACAATGATGATGATGATGATGATGAAGAGCTGGCTGCGGCGTGTCGTGACGACCTCCATCAGAAGCGTCTCTCCATGGAGTCGGGTTACAGCGCCTCAGAGAAACACATGGAGGACGACGTGGTTGCTGTGGAGATGAGGGAGCAACAACAGCAGCAACCGCCGCCGCTCGACCAATCGGAGATCCCCTCGGAGCGTCTGTCCCTCCCCTCCTCGCAGACGGAGGGGAAACTGGCCAATCGGGACAGCGGCATCGACAGCATCAGCTCTCCATCGCACAGCGAGGAGCTCTGCTTTGCCGGCGTGGACGACGGGGGCGTGGCTTACCCCTGCAGCCCCGCCCTTCTGCCCCGCCTCTCCAGCTCGTCCTCGTACGCGGGGGAGGGGGAGGAGGGGGAGGCGCGGGGCGGGTCCAGGAGGAGGAGGGATTTCTCTGAGGAGGGAGACAGCGACCTGGAGGAGGAGGAGGCCGAGCTGACCCTGGTGCTGCCGCCCCCCAAGACAGACAGACAGGACTCCGTTGAGGTGAGACAGGAAGTGACATCAGACAACAGCTCCACTTACAGTCAGGCCCTGTTCACACCTGGCATTAACATGATCCGATCCCAGGTGTGAACGCACTCGAGACGCATTGAGATCGGATCGCTCAGACCACATTCAGAGGTCGTCTGGGCCACATTAAGGACCGCCTACTCTACTGGCGTCCTCTGTGTAAGCGGAGTACGTACTCATTCGCTAGCTTCGTCCACAACGTCTGAACATCTGGAAAAGTCCATGGAGATTTATTACGAGTGCGCCAAACATCTGGAACACGCCGAGGAACAGATCCAGTCTGTATTGATTAGATTTCTTCTTCTTTTATTGTCCGGCAGACAAGGCACAGGAAGTGCATCGCTGCCTCCCGCCGGTTAAAAACAACAACACATTTGGTCTTTGTAAACAGAAATGATGTCGCTGTTTATCTGCATATAGAGCAGGAGAGCGACAACGTGTTAATGCCAGATGTGAACATGATACAACACCATAGTCATATATACGTAGATGCCACATTGGACGCTTCAGTCAGTTGCGGCAATACGTCAACGTGGGCGCCATATTGGACCGGGCAAGACTGGCCTGTAACTCTATACAAGTGAACGGGGGAGCTGCCATTTTTCTGGATAAAAAGCACTATAACGTCTACATTTCTCAACCGATTTCAACGAGTCGTTATTATATTAAAGGGTTCATGATCTACGTGGAGTAAAAAATAAAGTTTTGTCTCCAGGTACTTAGAATCTGGATAGTTCAGCTATAATCGCTGCTAGACGCTCAGGAGGCGAGTGTGTACCGTAGGCTTGTGATGTGATAGGCAATAATTTGTTTATCATAAGGAATTGTTAAAACTCACAATTGTCAAGTATGGCTTTGGCTTATTTGCCTTGTTTAAGGTTAATACTTGTAGAGAGGTCCCTATATAATATAATATAATATAATATAATGTAATATAATATAATATATTATAATATAATATAATATAATATATTATGATATAATGTAATGTAATGTAATGTAATATAATGTAATATAATGTAATATAATATAATATAATATAATATAAATCTACAAAGCCTTGTTATTATTATAATTATTCAGTATCAGTATTGTGATAAATGTAATCACCTTGCTGACGGTCAGACTCACCACTCTGTGATTGTTGTATTCGTCGTAGTGCAGATGTCTCACTCTGTCTCTGTGTCTCTGTCCAGCTGTCTGTCCAGCAGAGGGTCTTCAACATCGCCAACGAGCTGCTGCACACAGAGACCGCCTACGTCTCTAAGCTCCACCTCCTGGACCAGGTGAGTCACCTGCTGCTGACCTTCAGTCTGAGCGGTTTATCATGGTCTGGTATCCTGGTTAGGATCAGGTCTCTGGACTATCCTGGTTCCGTTGTGCATGTACAGATCTTATTGTGGTTTCAGGAGTATTGTGATAGAAACCAGAACATCAACAGACCACGTCGCAGATTTAAATGAGTCTGGAACCTCATATTCGTTAACGTGAAACGATCTATTCGTACAGTAGGAGTAGGAAATACACAACAACCTTTCTAAAATCCTACAGTGTATGAGCAGTTTAAATCAGGTCAAAACCAGCACACTGATGATGATGTCACTGTTACCATGGCAGCCCCACAGTGTTTACCTGCAAGACCGGCTGCTGTGACCCCTCTCGTCTCCTCCTGCAGGTTTTCTGTGCCCGACTCCTGGACGAGGCCCGGTCCCGCTCTTCCTTCCCCTGCGATGTGGTTCAGGGAATCTTCTCCAACATCTGCTCCATCTACTGTTTCCATCAGCAGTTTCTGCTGCCGGCGCTGCAGAAACGGATGGAGGAGTGGTGAGGGCCTTCCTCCATCTCCATCTTCCTACTCTTCTTCTTCTTCTCCTCCTCCTCAGGAGCTGCCTTGACTTCATTCCTCCTTTGTGTCTGCAGGGACTCAAACTCGCGGATCGGGGACATCCTGCAGAAGCTGGCGCCCTTCCTGAAGATGTACGGCGAGTACGTGAAGAACTTTGACCGAGCCATGGAGCTGGTGAACATCTGGATGGAGAGATCGGCTCCGTTCAAGACCATCATCCAGGAGATCCAGGTGTGTGTGTGTCTGTCGGTCTGTCTGTCTGTCTGTCTGTCGGTCGATGTGCGCGTGTGTGTGTGTGTGTGTGTGTGTGTGTTAATGTTTGTGTGTTTTCTGTGCAGAGGGAGGAGCGTTGTGGGAACCTGACTTTGCAGCATCACATGTTGGAGCCGGTTCAGAGGATTCCTCGCTACGAGCTGCTGCTCAAAGATTATCTCCACCGACTGCCGGAGGACGCCCCGGACCACCGGGACGCCCAGAGTACGTAAAACAAACACACTCAAACACGTTCATTAGCTGATACCACTTCATTCATATTCTTTGCTGACATGAAGAGCTTTTTAATAACATGTTTTCAGAGATCACACTCTGACCTGCCAACGTTCAGACCAGTTCGTCTCTGAGGATGAGCTCTTTAAAACTCAGAATCAGGTTAAACAATAAACATAGGAAGATAAATAAAAAGATAAAAGCAAATACTGCAACACTCAAGAAACAGAAATAAAATAAGAAAACTGACAACAAAAATATGAAAAAATACTATAAAGTGTGTAAGAAAATACTATAAAAATGTTAGAAATACTATAAAACATATGTAAAAACAATACTATAAAAATGTGTTTGTGTCACTTTTAAAAATATGAAAGAAATACCGTAAACACATCTAAAAAAATACTATACAAATGTGGTAAAACACTATTAAAACTATGAAAAAAAACATAGAAATATTTAAAATCAAAAAATACTATACAACTGTGGTAAAACATTATTAAAAATACAAAAACAAATACCATAAGAATATCTAAAAAAGATACTATAAAAATGTGTAAAAATATTATAAAACTGAGGTAAAACACTGTTAAAAATATAAAAAAATACCATAAAAACACCTACAAAATATTATACAAATATGGAAAAATACTATAAAACTGTGGTAAAACAATATTATAAAATATGAAATAAAAATAAATAATATAAATAAATAAAAATGCTATAAATATATGTACAATATATCTGTTTTAAAATCAAAGAGCTGCGCAGTTTAGTGCAGGAATGCACTAAAGTTGACAGTGTAAAGTATAAAGAATGTGTGCAATGTACAGAGATGATAATAATCCAAAAGATGTGCTTTAATTTAACAAGATTGTGATCATTATGATCATGTGACCATCGTCTCTCTCTCCCTGCAGAGTCTCTGGAGCTGATCGCCACGGCAGCAGAACACTCCAACGCTGCCATCAAGAAGATGGTGAGAGTTTGACCTAGTCAACACCGGAGACACAGTGTGACATTAACCTTCTTCTCTTAGTGTTGAATTACATCCTCTGATTACACTCATTACCCGCTGACTCACAGCTGCTGGGTGAGTTCCGGTCTGTCATGTCCTCAGCTTGTCCTCAGCATCAACGTTTTTTTTTCAGGAGCGAATGAGGAAGTTGTTGAAGGTGTACGAGTTATTGGGGGGAGAAGAAGACATCGTTAACCCGACCAATGAGCTCATTAAAGAAGGACACATCCTCAAACTGTCCAACAAGAACGGGACCACACAGGACAGATACCTCATCCTGGTACTCTACTGTCTTCTACTCTACTCTACTCTACTATTCTATCGTTCTGCTCTCAGTGAGAACTGACCGTCTGTCTCTCTGCAGTTTAACGACAGGTTGCTCTACTGCGTCCCCAAGCTGCGTCTGATTGGTCAGAAGTACGGCGTCCGAGCTCGCATCGATGTGGACGGGATGGAGGTGAGACATCATCAGCTGATAAACGCAACCGATCACCAAGTGGATCTCCTCCTTCTACACCTGGATCTGATTAAACCTGTCTCTCTCTCTGTCTGTCCACCTGTCTCTCTCTGTCTCTGTCTGTCTACCTGTCTCTCTCTCTCTATCCAGCTGAAGGAGACCAGCAGTGCTGCAGCTTCCAGGACGTTCCTGGTGTCTGGAAAACAAAGATCCCTGGAACTGCAGGCCAGGTACGGACAGACAGACAGATAGACAGATAGACAGATAGACAGACAGACAGACAGACAGACAGACAGATAGACAGACAGACAGACAGACAGACAGACAGAC
>CAKAKR010062267.1:52578-71153 GCA_916700685.1 Adelosebastes latens
AGATAGATAGATAGATAGATAGACAGACAGACAGACAGACAGACAGACAGACAGATAGATAGATAGATAGACAGACAGACAGACAGACAGACAGACAGACAGACAGACAGACAGACAGACAGATAAACAGATAGACAGACAGACTGATTGATAGATAGACAGACAGACAGACAGACAGATAGACAGACAGACAGACAGATAGATAGATAGATAGATAGATAGACAGACAGACAGACAGATAGACAGACAGACAGACAGACAGACAGACAGACAGACAGATAGACAGACAGACAGACAGACAGACAGCTGTTTTTTGACCATGTGATTGTGTCTCTGCAGGACGGAGGAGGAGAAGAAAGACTGGATACAGGTAAACACTCACTTCCTTCTCAGCTGGCTGCAGTGATGTCATGATGTACTCCGGGACCCTGTGACATCACTGTTGGGTGTGGCTACAGGTGCAACAGAGCACAGTGTGATTGTGTGAACAGCCTGATGTCTGTGTCCAAATATTTCCTGTGTCAAATTAAAAGCATAATTTCCAGGTAGGCTTTTATTGTGAAACATTTGTGTGTGTGTTGTCAGGCCATCCAGGCGACCATCCAGAGACACGAGCAGACGGTGGACAGCTTCAGACACCTCAACTGTTCTCTACGAGACGACGAGTCCACACCGCCTCACTCCCCGGTAACAAATCCATCTGACGAACCTTCTGGAGCTTTAAGACACACCAAGTTGACGTCAGAGAACTAGCGGCGATGAAGGCCGACTGTTGCGTCGCCTCACGTCGCCTTTGTTTTGGCCAAAAAGTTGCACTCGAACACACCACAAAGACTACAGCCGACGGCAAGTTAGTGCGTACATTCTGCGCCTGCGAGAGAGGAAATAACTCTCCACACCAGCAGGCAGCGGTAGTCTGTATTTGTCATTCAAAAAGGGAAACGGGAAGACCAAGGACGGCCGATAAACAAGCCGTTGTTAAGATACATACATGAAATAAAGCAGCGTTTGACAACCATTTATCATAAACCACATACTGCCTGTGGTAGAAACAACAACGTCGCTGCCGTATTTATGCCTAGATGACTTTATGTTGAGTGTTGATGGAGCAGCTGCATAGCGTGCCACTAACTCCAAACTCCATTCAGAAAACAAGCAATTTAAAAGTTGTTTGCTTGTCGTCTTGCAGACAGACCTGACAAAGCATGAATTCAGACGTTTTACAAATGAACATCATTATGTAGTTATTTCAGCATCCTTTTGATCCGTTTATTGCAATTAAATCACAGCTCAATCTGTTTATTTTGGGTTCATACCGCAGTAGCGACATGTGGCTAGCTAGATACAGCAAAGAGTATAGAAGGAAAGAGACAAAACTGTTTGTTTTACAACAGCCGCTGCCGCCATTTTGGACTGAAAACGCTTATTATATTCATAATATTTTATTGTTCAACACAGGCCATTTCAGTAGAATATGACAATAGAATATAAATAATGAATTTTTTTTTACTGGCGTCCGGTAGTCGCTTTCAGTCCAAAATGGCGGAAGCGTAGCTCTGCTGCTGGGCGCTGACGTTGCAATGGAACGAACAATTGACTTTCACTTCTATCAATATACGTTCTTTGGAAACAGTCAGTGAAATCGCAATGTATATCAATACAGCTCGCCGCCGGGTGACGTTATGAACCCAGACACGACGGCGTTTGGTTTTCCGACATAAATTATCTGGGACTTCCACAACATGTACAAAGCAGCAACAGTGGTTATTTCTTCTATGGTTGATGGAGGAAATGGTGGAAAGAAAAGTTGTTGTCTCCTCTCCGGAGCGTCTAGCATGAATGAACACAAATGACTCGTGGAAGTAAAGCGAGGTGAAAATTTGTTTCGCTCTTGGGGTGAACACGGCATTAGAAATGATGGTAGGGCTGCAGGAGGAACCAAAAACTACATGTTTTATTATTGTTATCATGTCCATTGATGTTCTTTGTTTAGGGACGTTTGATGATGTTGTGTTCATGAAACAGGAAGTGTTTCAGCTTTAATGTGACTTCCAGAGTAACGGTGCCTGCAGCAGAGCAGCCGTCATTAAACTGACCTCCGTCTCCGTCCTCTGTCCCTCAGAGCTGCGTGGAGTTGGGAAAACGAGCTCCGACTCCGATCAGAGAGAAGGAGGTCACTCTGTGTATGAAGTGTCAGGAGCCGTTCAACTCCATCACCAAGAGACGCCACCACTGTAAAGCCTGCGGACACGTACGTCATCAGTATCTACCTTATCCCCTCCATCACCTGTCATAACACAGGATGATCTTATAGACCATGATGCATTGCTGCAGATTAAACTAGCCGACAAGATATAAAGGAGTTAAAATGCAACACACACATTAATGCAGCAGTAATATTAATCCATTAATCTATTAATGTTGACTCCAGGTGGTTTGTGGGAAATGTTCAGAGTTTCGTGCTCGCCTTTCGTACGACAACAACCGCACCAACCGAGTTTGTATCGACTGCTACGCCATGCTGGTGGGGGCGTCGCCCTCGCCCGCCTTGCTGAGCAGCAGCACCCAGAGGAGGCGCTCCATCCTGGAGGTTAGTGTGACATCACTGTGACATCATCATGTCTCTGACTATTATCACCCAGTGGTACTACAGGAAATAAGAATACATGACTTCACTAACAACTCTGTATTTCTGGTTGAGTCTGGCAGAGTACTGATGCTCTCCTCATCTCTGTCTCTTGTTGCCATAGAAACAGGCCTCCCTGGCAGCAGAGCACAGTGTGATTTGTAGTTTTCTTCACCACATGGAGAAAGGAGGTGGGCGGGGCTGGCAGAAGGCCTGGTTCGTCATCCCCGAGAACGAACCGCTGGTGCTCTACATCTACGGAGCTCCACAGGTACTGTACCTATATATAATACATAAATATATATGTATATGTGTGTAATAGACAGTATAGAACCAGTGCTGCTGCCCCCTACAGGCTGATCAGTCCTTGAGGAGGTTTTAGGGTTCTTGAGGAGGTTTGAGGGGGAATTGAGGGGGACTTGTGGAGGTTTTAGGGTCCTTGAAGACGTTTGAGGGGTTGTTGAGGAGGTTTCAGAGGTTCCCCCAGACTGAGTAAATCTGATCTCTGATCAGCTGATTCAAAGTTTTGCTGCTATGACACACGACTACAAACCAACCAATCAGAATTCAGCAGGCAGGAAGTGACCTTATACCCATGATGCACTCTGAGGACTCTATTTGTTCTCTTCCCACCAGGACGTGAAGGCGCAGCGCAGCGTGCCTCTGATTGGCTTCGAGGTCTCCCTTCCTGAGGCATGCGACCGCCTGGAGCGACGCCACGCCTTCAAGATCTCCCAGAGTCACCTGACCCTGTACTTCAGCGCAGACGGGGAGGAGCTGCAGCGGCGATGGATGGACGTCCTGCTGAGGGCCGGGAGGGGGGAGGAGCCTCAGCTCCCCCTGTCAATCGCGGAGTGTCTGGAGGAGGAGGGGGAGGAGCTGGCGGCTGCAGCAGAGGGGGAGAACACGTGATTCTATCGTACGAGGAAGAATGTCGATGATGAAGACCAGTCAACACACACACACACACACACACACTGCATGACTCCTCCTCGCTGTCAGACACAAGATGGCGTCTTTCTCTTCCTCACCTGTTTTTTTCTTACCTGCGCTGTGATGCAGTGAGGTGGGCGGAGCCTCTTCTCCCACAGTACATCCTCACATTCTCCCTTCTTCAGTTTGGTCTTAAAAGTACCCATAAGCCTCAGCTGCCGTTGCTGTGGAGACAGTTCCACCCAGAGCTGTGACATCAGAGTTGTGTCCGTATCCATCAGCAGTAAGAAGCTCTCTGATTGGACGGTGTTATCAGCTGTTTCCCTTCAATAGAAATCTAATAACAGAACAGACAGATTTATTATTACTGATATTCATTCATCTCTCAATATATAGAACCCCCTGAAACACCAGACCAGTGTACTGAGAGACTGGACTGAGATCCAGAAGCTACTGGTACCCACAAACCAGATCTGGACTCTGCCTGAACCCAGTTAGACCAATAGAGTCCAGCTCGGTGACCCTGTGGATCACACTCATACTGGACAATTCTGCACCTCAAGGTTTACGTCCAACGCCAACGTTAGATGCAGGAAGAAGGACAGTGAATGTAGGACGTGGTTCTGGAGGACGTGGTTCCGGAGGACGGATGTGTAGTGCGTCAGAGTTCACGTCCCCAGAACCAGCGTCTGCAGTCACACACATTTAGTAAAAAATGAGAATTTAAAACCGTTGGTGTCGGACGTAAATCTGGTGAATCGTCTGATATCAACGTTCTGATGTGATCTGGACCCGAACTGATCCGGGTCCAAGTTCTGGTCTCTGACAGACGAGTGGAAAACAAGCACATAAACATGTTGAGCTGAATGATCCACAACACCAACAAGAGATTCCTCCTGGTTTTCCTGAAACACGTCAACAGGAAATGGATATAAACCAATGTGAGATTTTTAAAACACCACAGAAGAAGAAGACGTGTCCTCTTTAGATGCACTTAAAGACATTTGTCCCCTGAAGGAGAAAGTCCTTCTGTTTGTTTGATTTTGAAACTTCACTGCTGCCCCCTGTCCTCCAAACCTGGAGGTAAAACTACATTTCCCAGCAGCCTCTGCTCCAATGCTTGAAGCCTCTCTGTCATCTGCTGGTGAAGTCGGATACTGCAGATTTTTATTCGTCGCGCTCCGGAAGAAATCTCACTTTACCATTTATACGTATTATTAATATATTTCTTTCTTTATCAGACGTTTAGTTCTCAGAGTTCAACTTTTCAGAAACACTAAAACATGAAGCAGAGACGTCTTTGACTTGAAAAGTCCAAATAAAAATAAAAAAGACAGTCTCAAAATTGTGACTTAAAAAGTCAAAATACACTTAGTGTCTCATTATTTGAGCAAAGCTTTGGAAACTGTGAACCTCATTTGACAAACGAAGTCAAAAAATTATGATTTAGTTTTGTGTCAATTTAACTTCCATCACTTTTTTTTTTGTCATTCTGAACATTTAACCAACGTTTGTTTTCGGGGTCAAATGAGCTTCCACACAAAGTCACAAAGCATCAACTGTGAAATTATTCCAACGGAAAACCATCGTGATGGTCAGCCGACCAATCAGAGAGCGTTAAGATGATGACATCAACACATTCTCACTCCAACTCGTCAAATATCGCCGCTTGGTCGGCGCCCCTCGGCATCGGAGACCGACGAACGGGGTACCTCTCTAGTGTTACTGTCGGACGTGAGCCATTGGCTGCGGTTAGCAGAAGGCTAAACTATTAGCAACCCTTTCTCTTCATCTCTGAAGCTTGTCAGTCTCCAGACCAGCTAGCTAGTTAACTAGCCAGTTCCGGAGACAGACAATCTAGCTAGTTAACTAACATTGGCCAGCCGTCTACTCCTCCTGAAGTAGTCTGCCAGCGGCGTAGGGGTCGGCTAATCTGGTCCCGTTGGTTAATGTTAACTTTCTCAACTAACACTCGTGATCCTGGAGAGTGAGTGACAGAACATATTGAGAGAAACTAGTATTTTCTTCAGATATTGTTAGCCAGCGTTAACTAACGTGTTCCACGTAACGCTCCGCCCACAAAATATGTCATGATGTTTACTAACAGAAAAGGGGTCTATAACGCCGCTGGTGGGTTTACAATAGAGTTAGTTGAAAGCCCGGTGCGTTACATACAGTTGATAAAGGGTACCTCTGTGTGTCGGTCTCTGATGCCGATGGGCGCTTCCAAATCGTCTGTATTTGACAAGTTGGGAGTGAGAACGGGTTCAAGACACTGACTACGTTTACATGCACAAAATATTCTGTTCTTGAAAAAAGTTAATATTCACTACTAAGCTGTTTTCATGGCTAATGAAAATGAATATTCCACTAATATTCCTGTTTACATGCATCCGTTCATACTCTGATTAAAGTAAAAAAATATGCTTTTTACATGACTCGTATCAAATTCAGAATAATAGTGGAATATTAGTGTGCATGTAAACGTAGTCACTGTCACCTGTAGAGCTGGAATGATGAGTTGATTCATTAATCAGTTAACTGACGGACAGATGAATCAGTTAAAACTGTGATAATTGATGAACCTTTGAAGGTGAAGATGTGCTGGTTTTATATCTCAGTAAAGTGAACATCTTTAGACAAAACAAAACATTTGAAGACGTCACTTCTGCGAGACATTATTTTTATTGACCAGACGATGGATTGATTAATTGAGAGGATAATTAACTGAGAATGAAAACGATGGTTAGTTACAGCACTGAGATGCAAGGCTTCTACAGGACACTGATGATCTCAGTCCCAGATGATGATGATGATGATGATGATGATGATGATGATGATGATGATGATGATGAAGGCTTTGTTTTTTGAGTTGGATGTAAAGAGTTTGAAAAAGATTTTTTAAAGACGGAGACAGGAAGAGGAACCAGACTGGACTGTAAACCTTCATGTTTCTGAACCTCTCCGGGTCTGTTGGGATGAATCCAGAGATTAGACGGAGCCGATCTGAACAGAACCCGAAAGAAAAGACTTTAGTTGTTTTTATCATGTGGTCCAATATTTCTCTCTCTGTCTCTATAAACACATTTTGAACAAAAGTGTTTTGATAGTGAAAATATGATTAATATTATTATTGTTATTCTGATGAATCTATCTGATGCTATGATGAACTGAACAGACTTGTTGTTGGATATTTCAGTGTTTATGAGTCTGGGTTGTGTTTGATGTTTGCTTGATGCAAGTTGATGCAAGAAGAAAAACAAAGAGAAAAGATTTTGTAAATATAATTTATTCTCCTGTGACCTCCTCGGTCATGTGACTATGTAAAGGTTCAAGGTTAATGCTCGCTGTTCCTCCACACAGCCAGAGCCAATCAGACTGTTTGGGTTTCAGCTGCGGCCATGTTGGCTCCACGGTTTAGATTAACAGCTAAAGGGGTGAAGATGAAAAGAACAATCCGATATTTTAATAAATCCTCTCGTTCTCTGTCAGATGTTTCCCATGCTTCCAGCCTTTGCGCTAAGCTAGGCTAGCAGTTTTCCCATGCTTCCAGCCTTTGCGCTAAGCTAGGCTAGCAGTTTTCCCATGCTTCCAGTCTTTGTGCTAAGCTAGGCTAGCAGTTTCCAAGGCCTATGGAAGGAGGCTGGGATACGGGCGGACACGTGTCTTAGGGTATGGGGTATAACCAGGGTCTGAAATTAACTTTTTTCACTGTCTGCCACTGTGGCAGATAAGTATTTTTTTTTGTCTGCCACTTTTGAAATCTCTGCGCTAAATGAAGGAATAGCATTCTAGATCTGATGTCATTCAATGTTCGGTACATTTTACACAAAAACATTATAGGCCTATGCATGGTTAATTACAGTGTTTGAATTACACTATCCGAGGAAGCCCTATTTTTCATCTCATAATAATAATAATAACTCAATGGCACCTCTGTTACCCTTAGTATTTAACCAAGCAGGACTGTGCTGCCCACCGGCTGCTAACAGGTAACATTACTAACTCTCCTCCTGTTGATTTCAACACGGATTTGTTGTTCACAGTGTCACATTATCAGGGAAAAAATAGGGTGCACCCCTCAGGTTTAGTAGCGCCATGCTGTTGAGCGCTTTTTTTTCTCTTCGCCGTGGCTCCGGTCCAACACAAACTGAAACATGATACAGTGTGCGTATGCGCCATAGTGCTAGCGTTTTCCCTGTCTGCCAAAGTGGCGGATGGCCTAAAGATTTTATCCGCCACTGCCAACAATTTACTCGCATTTGGCGGGTGGCCGGTGCTAATTTAGGACCCTGGGTATAACACATGCCCAGTGTAACTGAAGCTGTGGTCGTGCGTTGCGATTGGTTAAATTTCGGCGAGTGCAAACCAGATTTTACTGCGCAGGTGTTGTACCCCAAATATATGACGCGTTGATGAAGCGTGACCCAGCCTCCTTCAATAGGCCTTGGCAGTTTCCCCCTGCTTCCAGCCTTTGTGCTAAGCTAGGCTAGCAGTTTCACCCTGCTTCCAGTCCTTGTGCTAAGCTATGCTAACCATGTCCTGTACACAGAGATGAAACAAAATGTTTTAAAAGCTGGATTTGTGAAAATGTTGGAACTCTTCCTTTAACTCCACAGCTCTGTCAGTAACATGATGCTCAGTCTGATCGTGGCTCTGGTTGTCACAGTGTGTTTTTAGCGTGTTTTTGGTGTGTAAAGCAGACTCCAGTGGTGTGTTGTCCTCTCCTCCCTCGCTGGGAATGGAAGGAAATGGCCAGTAACTCAGCCTTATAGTTTCCATCATCACCAGTTGTCTCGATGTGGTGAAAAAACATTTTAAATTTCAATCTGAGTGAATTGTGTTGAGCAGTTGTTGATTATTTTGTATGACTTTTATTTTCATTCTGTTTTTCAGAGACTTTTGCAGACTGGTTCTGAATGGTTCTAACCAGTCCTGACTGGTTCTGAATGGTTCTAACCAGTCCTGACTGGTTCTGACCAGTTCTGACTGGTTCTGACCAGTCCTGACTGGTTCTGACTGGTTCTGACCGGTCCTGACTGGTTCTGACTGGTTCTAACCGGTCCTGACTGGTTCTGACTGGTTCTGACCAGTGTGTGTATGATAACAGTGTGTTGTATCAGTCCAGTGTGCACTTTCTCTTCATGTGCCAAAGTTCGTATTTAAAACTATACAGTATTCAGTATACAGAGCAAGTGAAGTTGTTGGCTAATATATCAGATTATGTTTTAAGTATTTCTTGTTGTTACTTTGGGCTGGATACCAGTTTATAGCCAGTTACAGTCTCTTACACCAGTTTGGGACGGTTATAACTAGAGATGAACATAATTAAGTTATTACACAAATTACTTTTTTTAGGTGTGAAATTAACAGATTTCTAATATGTGGTTGATTTCTAAGAATAACCCCTGTGAGGCCCCGCTAATGCAAACTAGCTCTAGCTAGGAGGCTAGCTCTCCAGATGACTCGCCACACTTAATAATAAATATAATCTAATTATTAAAAAAAACAGAGGCAGTGTATATTCACAGTCATTCAACAAGTTTGGACTCCCATGAACATGAGTTAATGTGATGAGTTTATTGATTTCCATTTAAATGTTAGCAAATAAACTGGACCTGCTCGTCTCTAGTTATAACCGCCTGTTAGCAGAGCCAGTTAATGCCTGTTTTGACCAGTAAAATCAAGTTTTAATTGGTTTATTTACAGCCAGTTTGAACCAGTTAGAGCCGGTACTAGCTAGCTGTAAACCAGTACAGCCAGTCAGTATGAAGCTACTACCACAGCTGGTCAGAACTGGTTCTGACTGGTTCTGGAGCTGGTTCTGTCACACTGGACTGTCATCAGTATTTTGCCTTACAGTTTCTGAACTTTATTGAACTTTTGCTTTGTGCCAAATCAGACGACTCGGATCGCTGTCAGTGTTCAACAGTTACTGTCTGTTTTTGTATTTATTTGTCTTTTTTAATCCAAAGTGTTATTATTGTTTTCTTTTTTTTTTTACTTCCTGATATGATCTCAGTGGTTTTCATCCTTTCAAACTGTCTCTGATTCCTCCTCATCAGACGGTCAATGTGTTATGGACTGTTATGGGCTGCTGTTACCATGGAGACCTTCACTGAGATGAAGCTTAAACAACCAAATAATGTTGATAAACCTCTAAACATCACCAAATATGGTAAACAGATTTATAATATGGGGCTCTTTGGAGGTGCAATGTGTAATACTGAGCCACATGCTCCAAACCACTATAGTGGTATATACCTATAGGGGGCAGCAGTTCACCTCTACTACTGGCTCCATACGATCTACATTACAGTCACCTGTTATTGAACAAAGCCAACTACTAACAGCAGGGCAAGAATACGCAACATTCAACCCTCCACTCGGCGGCTCCAGAGACGGACCTTCAGTTAGCGGTTAGCTGTAGCAACTTACATTCAGCCAGTGCAAACCCCAGCACCAGGGGTCTGATCCTCCCGGCGGTGGAGAGGACGAAACGAAAGAACCGCTGTGTGTTCCAATCCACGTACTTCCTGAAGTACACTTCAATGTAGTGCACTGTGTGCACTCTGCACTTACTTCAGTAGTGCGTGAGTTTCAACGGGGTAGGATCATCTCAAATCGAATACTCTGCGGTGCACGATCGCAACATTTGACCGCGGCTCGCTACCTGCCAAAATATCTTCTTCTTTGGGGTTTTACGGCAGCTGGCATCCTTTGTGTTGCGTTGCTGCCTCCTTCAGGTTTTACCTGTCCACTACCCGCCAAAATATCTGCCTGCTTTGTTGATCAAGAATACACAGAAAATGAAATCAAATGAGTAGACGTGAGAAGTTATAACTTACATCTATAAGGTACGTTGTTGAGCACCGCAAAAGCTCCCGCCCCTTCCGCGACGTAGCCAAGATGGCGACAATTGAGTGTGAAAAGTGTCCGGCGTTCCACACTCAACGATTTGACCGTTTTGAGTACAACATCCGGGTACTTCGAGTGCACTGCATTTTGCCATACTTCACAGTATGAACGCACTTATGCACTCAAAATAGTAAGTGTAAGTACGAAAGTACGCGGATTGGAACACACTGTTAGTGTTTTTCTCATTTCTGCCACTTTGGATCTAATCCAGTAATCAAACTCTAAAACGTACACGGACCCTGGATGTATTACTGACAGACCTCGGGACAACTCTACTTCCTGGTCCTCTCACGTTGGACTGAGGGCAGACTGGACGCTACAATGATTCACAGTCACCTCTAGAGGTACAAGTGGTATTACAAGACAGGCCGGACTGGGGCTAGCTGGTTAGCATGCTCATTTCACTAGATAGCTCTAGTACACAATACACAGACGGCTTCTTTTTGCCACGTATTACACATTGCACCTTTAACAGCCAATCAGAGGAGGACTGGGCCGTGATGTCCTTTGGTTGAACTACATCTTTTTGTGACCAGTGAGCTCTTTATCTCCTGACATGTTGCTATAGTAACCGCTGGGTTTCTGGAGCCGCATGTTACCATGGTAACCAACCAGGCTCGTTCCACAGTGTTACCTTAGCAACCACTGGGCTCTAGTTACCATGACAACAACATCCACCATCACCCTCTCTCTCTCTCTCTCTCTCTCTCTCTCTCTCTCTCTCTCTCTCTCTCTCTCCAGGTGTAACAGCAGCATGGTTGTGTATTCTTCTTCTTCCTGTTGTACTTCTGGTATCTTGTTATTAATGATTATTGAGTATTGATTGATTTATTGCAGGTTATTGGTTAGTGGCCGGCCACTGCCTTCCATCCTGTTTCCCATCATGCCCTTCTGTAAGAACATGAGAACTGTTTATGAGGATATAAATGAAATAAAAACATAAAAACTGACCACATGACTGGAAGTACATCTACTACTACTGCCTCTACTACTACTACTGCTACTGTTATTACTACTACTATGGACATGAAATGACTATTTAAAACTGAGGAGACATAAATGAAGAACTGGAATAAATAAAAGTTAGAGAGTAACTCCAGCTAAAGGTTTGATATATTTTACAAATATATGTTTTCATTTAGAGAGGAGGAGGGATTGTAGAAATATACTATTCAAAATACAACTAAATATATCTATTTTTCTTTGGTATTTTTATAAAAATTTTATTTTATTCCGGAAAAAAACATGAATGTCTTTAAATCATATACATACCGTAGATACTAAATGTAATATGTTTGAGTCAATTATAACGATACATTCTATACATATACTTTACTTTAATTATAAAGGTCTAAGTCCATTTACTCAAGTACTGTACTTAAGGTAGCTACTTATACTTTACTTGAGTATTTCCATGTTACTTTCTACTTCTACCCCACTACATTTATCTGACAGCTTTAGTTACTTTACAGATTCAGATTTAACAAAGAAACAATATTATGAGTTTATAAAACATGATGTTGCAGATTAAACTGAACAGTATGTCAAAAAAGAAAAGAAAAAAAAGCATCAGTAATAAAAATCAAAAAATAACACACAGGCTAATACAACAATTAATGAGTAACTTTACCATTTTTAATTCTAATTTCAGGATATTATGCTGATAGTACTTGTGTACTTTTACTGCAGAGACATTTTGAATGCATGTTATACTGATTTAATTTATCTATTATTATTATTATTATTATAATTATTATTATTATTATTATTGTATTATATTTATTTTTATTTATTTTTAAACTAAAAATAAATCACTTTTGAGAAAGTAATTAAAGGTCCCATATCGTGCTCATTTTCAGGTTCATACTTGTATTTTGTGTTTCTACTAGAAATTGTTTACATGATGTAATGTTCAAAAAACCCTTTATTTTCCTCATATTGTCTGCCTGAATATGCCTATATTTACCCTCCGTCTGAAACGCTCCGTTTTAGCGCATTTTGACGGAATTGCAACAGAATTGCGTTGCTATGCAACAGCTTGGGTCCATGTTTACTTCCTGTCAGCTGATGTCATTCACATACACTGCAATCAGGAATAAACTGGGACACATTTAGAATGTTTACGTTTAAAATTATGTCAAGGGTCTTAATATTGTATATTCGTGACATCACGAATGGGCAGAAATCCTGACAGCTTGTTTCAAATGCAGAGTTTCTGAATACGAGCTGTTTGCATTTCCCTGTGGATTGAGTGTTTCGATACTTTAACAGTTTTTATAAAGCACTTAAGCCTGCTTTATAATAACAAACATGAAAATCTCACTTTTTTATAATATGGGACCTTTAATTAATTAATGTATTGAGATCTGTATGTGTGACGTTATCCCGTGCTGATGAAACGTTCTGTAATCACCATAGAAACCCCCCAAACCCCCAAACCCTTAAACCCGCCTCTTCTGGTTCGATCCTGTCTCCGGGCCTCTGATTGGACGGCTCTCCTGTCAGTCTGAGCTCGGCCGATCAGTCGAGGTGGTCTTACGTCACCTCGGATTTCCCCGCCACACTCTCGCTCAATTCCCGTAACAGAAGAAAAGAAACAATAACAAACGAGATGGCGTCTGAGCGCTGACGAACAGCAGCAGCAGCTCATTGGCTGGCAGTGAGCAGAGCAGCAGCTCATTGGTCCAGAGGAGATCAGTCCAGTGGGTTAGACCAGCCTCCTGCACATGACTGACAAACAGAAACAGAACAGGTAGAAAAGACCTGCAGAGCTGAGAGATTAGTCCTTGTTAGCAGAGTTGTTTGAGTAAAGCAGATGGTATCTCCCTCTCCTCTCTTTTTATCCAACAATAAATAATAATAAATATAATAATAAATAAATAAATAAAAAAATAAAAAATGTATAAATAAAAAAATAAAAAAATAACACTTTAATTCATTTGATTATCATATAAAAAGCATATTTTAGCAGATACAGGACTTCATGGATGTGAACTATACCTTCAGATTAAAATGGATAAAAGATCAGCTTTTGGTGATAAATTCATACCACAAATATTTTTGAATTAATTGTTTTAATTTATTCTTGTCATTTGTATATGATTTATTTAATAATTATGTATTGAACATATATTTAGTTCACTGTGAAATAATATTTTCTGTGAAATGTAATTCCCTTAGTGAAGGACCAACAGGCTGCCTCCTCCCAGTCTGACAGACCAGCAGCAAACTGGGTGGAAGTACAAACCCTTCAGTTGTTTATTGGCCTAAAAGTCTTTAAACACTGAACATATCCAGTCTATACAATGGAGTAATAGGGCCACATTGAGGGAAAAAAAAAATCTGAGTTTTTTTACGAGAATAAAGTCATAACTTTACGAGAAAAAAAGTCGTATTATGACTTTGTTCTCGTAATATTACGACTTTTTTTCCTCGTAAAATTACGACTTTATTCTCGTAATATTACGACTTTTTTCTCGTAAAATTACGACTTTATTCTTGTAGTATTACGACTTTTTTTCTCGTAAAATTACGACTTTATTCCCGTAGTATCATGACTTTTTTTCTCGTAAAATTACAACTTTATTCTCGTAATATGACGACTTTTTTCTCGTAAAATTACGACTTTATTCTCGTAAAGTTATGACTTTATTCTCGAAATCTCAGATTTTTTTTTTCCTCAATGTGGCCCTAATACTCCATCATAAATCTAAACCTGGAAAATACTACAATACAATACGTCTATCTCCACGTATACAGTTAGATTTGAATAGTTAATTTAAGTTATACAACATAAATGTATCATTTTATTATTTATATTCTTGTTATGGAAATATTTAAAATTAAGAAGAACTAAAAATTTCACTTTTATCCTCCAAGTTGTGCAACACATTCTGGTTGAGCTGTCTGATCTGTGTGGTGTATATCTATGTCCACAGCTGCTCCTTGCACTTGAACTCTGTCTGTCTGTCTGTCTGTCTACCTGTGTGTGTCTGTCTGTCTGTAGTTCGGTCTGTGGTTCGGTGTCAGTCTGCCCTGGTGCCGCTCAGCTCAGCAGCCGTGAGGAGGACTCGAACCTGCGACCAGTTTGTTTAACATGCTACTGTGATTCCACTCTGAGACTTTGCTCCTGCGGTGGCTGCTGGGTAATAAAGCTTCTCTCTGAGCTGCTCAGTTTGTTCGTGTAAAACGCCTCTTGTCTCTGGAGAAATGTCGGCTGTCAGCTCGAACCAGATCCAGAACCGAACCGGAGCCGGTCTGGAGCTCCAGGAGGAGGAGACCGGCGGGATCCTGCAGCCGCAGACCGTGTTTGTCATCCTGGACTCGACTGAAACACTCAACCTGGTCCGGTGAGTCCCGGAAGTTCTGGGAGGCACCGTTATTCCTGCTGCGGAGACAACCTCACGCCAGACTCCGTTCAAAAAGCAACGTTTTTTAATCCGATTTGCTTATTGGTACAAAAACATATCTATCTTAACATAACGGAAGATATATCTCAGATCTTTGGAGTGTTCTGGTTCATTCGGCTTATAAATTATAATCCAAACAAGTTTCCTTAATAGTATTTTATTAAGATAACACATTTATGAGCCGTCATTGGGTCGCAGTTGAGATGAGTTACATTACCAGGGGTATCGCTTAATAAAGTTCAATTTCTTATTTGAATACGTTTTTCTATGTGCCTTTGAGCAATGCCGAATAGAAGTATAGTTCCTAAAGATTAAAGAAAACATGTAGTCTGCTCTGTAAAAGCGTTAAATTAGCAGAGAAGAAAGTTAATATTAAATTGCAGAAGTTTTGAATGAAGTTTGGCATGGCAGACTCTCTATGTATCTGACAGGCTGCTTTACATAAAGCTGCTAGTTAAACCAGAACTATCATAAATGTTGAGGTTGATGATGAAGATAACAGTCAGTCAACTGGCCAAAGTGCTAACGGTGGTTTTAAAATGTTCAATCCAAATATATAATATATAATAATCTAATAATAATAATAATAAATAAAATATATAATCCAAAATATGACATGAAACCTTCATACATGTAAGTCATTCAGTGTCATCTGATGCATCTAAAATCTGCAAATCAGTAACTCACAAGGATTCAGTGAGGTGGAGACTCAACATAACAAAGATCTCTGTTATTTAACTATAACGTTTATTAACATGAATTCGTCTTGGTGTGTATGCCACATTGAAATATATTCTCTAAACATTCAAAGTCTAATTTTACATGTCAGTTAAATTATCTGAGGAGGCAAGGGAAATTAAAATCGCCGAAATCATGAATGGAGTTTGGTGTGAAGTGCTCTCTGCTTGTGTTTCCATAAAGAAGCAAGATAAAATGAGTCAAGTTGTAATGTTAAAGTGCTGAGTGTGTATTTAAATGATGATGATGATGAGGACGACCTGTCTGAGACTTGTGTCGGGCAGGTTGTTAGTGTTACTGTTTGACCTTTGGCCTCTGATCCTCTTTGCCTCCTGGTATAATGAGTCATCCAAGACACACACACACACACACACAAACACACACAAATCATAAATGATGTGGGCGGTGAGACAGAAAGCAAAAGTAAAAACAGAGCGATGAAGAGTCTTTCAGTCTCAGGTTACTGCTCAGCTGGTGAAGAGGAGGATTTGATGAAGATGTGAGGTAAATTAGAGGATGAAGGTGATGAAGAGCAGCGCTGTGTTCAATTTTTTTCTGCTCTGTCAGACGTTTTTGTCTCAAACTGCTTCCAGGTGTTTTTTAAAACCAGAAAAACAACCTCTGCTTATTTTTTTTAACAACAACAATTTTTTACAGTGTGGACTGTCTGTTCGGCTGCTCCAGCTACTCCTCCAACCTCTCCTCTTCCTCACATAGATCACACAAGTTCTTTCTCATGTAGTTTTAAGATGACGTTAAGATGATCAGTTTCATCATCATATCAATATCGATTGATAGGAAAACAGTTATTGTGATGAAATATTTGGCCGTATCTGTTGATCATTACAGAGAAGGAAGTCCAGATTGGCCCAACGAGTCCTCAGATAGACTCCCTCTTGTTTTACTGGATATTAATATTCTTCCTACCATGACATTTGCCTCCCATGCATGAAAATAAACCTAGAAAATATTCATAACAAATCAGCCATACAAAACGTATTAAACCTATCTCCTCCCACATTTTTTGCTCAATTGACAGCAAACTGGCTCTGCTGCATCTCCAGACTGTCCTTCACAAACCATCCAGCCAGATCTTTGAATTATCAAAAATTAAAACCACAGTGCATCAAAGCGTTTTAGTGTAAACACTACTGTACACCGCTACTGCAAAATGTAGCTAAATAAAGCTCCAATGTTCATGTAAATAAATGACAATATTTTGAGGTCATGGTAGATGTAGGGTGGTAAATTTCATAATTTTATCTCAAAAACTGCATTTTTTACACTATTTTGAATTATATCCTCATGAGAACCGTTGCATTCAATGGAAATCAAATCATTTGTCATTTATGGAGCTATCAATCTTTATAAAATAAATTACAGACATCTCTGTGTTCCAAGTTCTCTGTATTTTGTCTCAAAAAAAGTCTGAAACAAAAACATATGATAGCAATTTTTTTTTGTGATTTTGAAATAGATTTTTTTAATGCCAGAATCGATACATTTGCTTCATTTGAGTCTATACGGAGGTCAAACCAAGTAACCGCTTTTATTGTTGTAGTCTGAGTAACGTGACATCAGATCCGTTCCGTATCCTTTAACCAAAACAAACTGCAGCGAGCCGAAATGAGAAAACGGTGGAGGGTCAGTGTGGATACGACCTGCACCCTCACATGTTAAATCCAAAGTGGTTAACACTACACATCCAGTAAAGTATGGAAACACTTTGGGTTTCACACATTGCAGGAAAAGCAGAGCTAGATATCACGGCTAAAGCTGCATGCTAACTCTGTCATGGACAGGAAACGTTATCGTATCGCGGTAACGTGCGGTCAAGCCGGCCGTCACTCTCATCTCCGTGGTCAAATTGGCCGACGCTACAACTGTAGAGCACCCAGATACTGACATTTATGTTAAATGCATTCAAACGGCCCCGATGGAGCTGACCATGGATGTATAAAGAGAACGGAGCTGACGGGAGAGCTAGAGACGGACTTGGAGAAGTTAGAGGAAGTATACACGTGTGACTACGTCTGGTTTTCAAAATAAGGTGTCAATGTTTGTGGTCACACTTTAAACTCTGCTGTTGTTACATAAAGAACACTTTTTATAGTGTAGGAGGAGGCGTGTCTGCAGCTCCATGTGGAGGAGGAATCAGAGGAAGTGACTCAGCACACACACACACACATACACACACACATACACACAGGAAGTGGGATTAAACTGAACTGCTGACACATTTTGTTCCTCCACATTCTTCATCTCTGGTGTCTAACATTCACATATTTCCATCAGCAGATGATGATTGAGCTGTCAATCATTATATTTATATTTATATTATATATTATTATTATATCTCTTCCTGTCTGTCTGTCTGTCTGTCTCTCAGTCTCTCAGTCTGTCTGTCTGTCTGTCTCTCTGTCTGTCTGTCTCTCAGTCTCTCAGTCTGTCTGTCTGTCTGTCTCTCAGTCTGTCTGTCTGTCTCTCAGTCTGTCTGTCTGTCTGTCTGTCTGTCTGTCTCTCAGTCTCTCAGTCTGTCTGTCTGTCTGTCTGTCTCTCCCTGTCTCTCTTCCTGCCCGTCACAATCTCTGAATTTGTAAAAACTGTATTAGTAGAAAGAAGTTGGAGTTTTTCACATTGACTTCAATAACCGTTTGATCACAGCATCATCTGGTGGAGGTTAGAGGAACTGCAGCTGCTGATTGGTTCATTCTGTCTGTCTCTCTGTCTGTCTGTCAGGGTGGAGTCTGGTATTGTCGCTGACATCGAGGTCGACAATCTGCTGCCGTCTGACTGCGACACCTTCTATGAGATCAAGAGTCAGCCAATCGGCTTCAGGTAACACACACAGCTCTGACCTCTGACCTCTGACACTGGGACTGAGGGTTCAGGGCTGAAGGCCTGAGGGGGGACATTGGGACTGAAGGCCTGAGGGGGGACATTGGGACTGA
>CAKAKR010062268.1:5201-51416 GCA_916700685.1 Adelosebastes latens
CCACAAAAATAAAATATAGGTCAGTACACTGGAATAATGCAGGTAGTTTGGTCAGAGATAATGGCTTGGATCAATGTTTTCTTTAGTCAAAATACAGCAAATCACTTGAGCCAAAATGTCTTTCACCCTGGACAGGCATGGGGTAAAGGTACATTCATGTCAAAATCATAATCAAATCAGCAATATAAAGTCAGAACCATGGGATAAAAAACAACATGCAGCAGGTCGGAAAATCTGAAGATGTACAATCTTTCAGCGAGGGAGGATGGTTACTACGAGAGTGTGAGAA
Organism: Adelosebastes latens; assembly: GCA_916700685.1. NCBI lineage: Eukaryota > Metazoa > Chordata > Actinopteri > Perciformes > Sebastidae > Adelosebastes > Adelosebastes latens. Next base: position 5,491 of record CAKAKR010062268.1, read on the forward strand.
GCTGAGGGGGGAAAATTAGTTAAAAAGAGACCCATGCGGTTCAAATGTTGTTGAGCAGTACAGTTTGTGGCATGCGAGAGTTGATGTGAAGGCCACCTGAAACGTGGCGTTCACACAAGTCTGAGAGGCTAAAAGAAAGATTAAAGCACAGTATCTTAACATCGGGTGTGTTTTTAGTTTGGATGGTTGAGATACTGTCGGAGGCTCCGGTATATGACACATTCACTCAGCCAGGATGAGGAAAGAGACAGAGACATTAGGTGAGACAAATTAGAATGCTATTTAAGTCAGGAGGAGGGAAGAGAAGACAGCGAGCAAGCATTTTTCAGAGAGGCAGGTATTTGTTCCCAGAACTGAGACACGGGGTTAAAGGAGACCACAGAATGATTTTCATATGAGTTTTCATATGAGCTGAGGAGAGGTGAGGAGAGCTTAGAGAGAAAAACAGAAGAGAGACAGTTAGCCGAGTTAGATACAGTTTGGACAAGAGGAGGGAAGGGCAGAACATCGGAGGAGGGAAGAGGGGAGGGGAGGGAACAGCAAACCCCCCTCTCTCTTACAGGGACATAATGAGTCTTGACCAAAAGTAAAAAAAAAAGAATAGTAAAAAAACCCAACAACAGCAAGGCTCTGGGTATGTAAAGAAAAGCAAAGAAAAAAGGTTAGACATTGTTTTTACTTCATATCATAACTAAGTGGAATAACAGGAGGTCCGGTCCATCTCTTCTAAAGAGGTTTGGATTCTCAAGGTGTGATGTCAGTTGTCCCCTAGGACAGTTCAGTGGTTAGTGAGCATTGAGCTTGCCGTGGTGTTAGGGCATACACCGATTACATTTCTTGCCCACTGCGGTTTTTCTCTTTTTGCGTAAACATAGACAAAAGCACATACGCCGAGGATGGCAATATTTCGGATTTAAACCCAACGCTAACAGGGAACCGTAACGTTAACGAGGCAATCTGTAAACTTTAGGTATGTAGCCGTGCGAAGGACGGAGCGGTCGCAGCTGGTGTGCGCGCGCCGCAGCTAAAGCTCCACCGGAAAGGCCAGACGCACAGCCGTCCAGGGACGCTGGAAGTCAGTCAGTCAGTCAATCAGTCAGGGTGCTGAGAGAAAGTCAGTCTATATGATGACTTCATACAAACGCTGCATGACATTCATGTTTTTGCTTTAAATTGAATTGACATTTTTACAGTGATTTTCAGGTTGCCCCTGGGTTTTTAGAGGACCTAGGTGCTGAGCAGCCTTGGGCAATGGGGAGTGTGTGTGTGTGGGGGGGTTTGACTTAAAACTATGCAATTTCACATCATTTTGGACCATTATTATCGATATAGATAACGCCCAAAAAGCTTAAAGACAACTTAGCGTGCTGATTCGATATGTGTTACGATTTTTAAGTATTGTGATTCGATATTGTAATTTATGTTTACTTTTTTTTACCACTAGACCATGGGGAAAAAGTTGAATCATACACTTCTAGGGACTTTTACTTTGGAAAATATCTAAATTAATACAGTAAGAATGTTTGATTTTCAGCATGTATGTAGTCAGAGACGTCCTGAAGTCAAATATATCAGGATCATTGTCAGGAATTATTTATTACTTTTTTTTCCCAGCAACCCAAAAATCAAAGAATAAAAGACATTTCCCTCACAGATTAGTGGGATTTTCTTTTTGATTTATAAGGAACATGTAATGTTTTATACTTCTGGTGAATATAATCCAATCAATCTTATTTCCATAGATGTATTTTGTATGTACAGTTCCCTTTGTTAACACCTTATTTTGAAAACTGGACGTAGTCACACATGTATACTTCCTCTAACTTCGCCAAGTCCATCTAGCTAGCTCTCCCGTCAGCTCCGTTTGAATGCATTTAACATAATGTCAGTATATGGGTGCTCTACAGTTGTAGCGTCGGCCCATTTGACCACGGAGATGACCAGAAGGAGTTAGCGTGCAGCTTTAGCCGTGATGTCTAGCTCTGCTTTTCCTGTCAATGTGTGAAACCCAAAGTGTTTCCATCCTTTACTGGATGTGTAGTGTTTACCACGCTGGATTTAACATGGGAGGGTGCAGGTCGGATCCACGCTGACACTCCGCTGTTTTCATGTACTTTTTCGTTTCGGCTCGTTTTCGGCTTGTTTTGGTTGACGGATACGGAACGGATGTGACGTCACGTTACTCAGACTACAACAATAAAAGCGGTAACTTCCTTCTACCTCCGCATAGACTCAAATGAAGCAAATATATCCATTCTGGCATTAAAAAAATCTATTTCAAAATTGTAATAAAAAAAAAAAAAGGAATTGTGATACATAGGTGAATCAATTTTTTTCCCCACCCCTAGTATTTACACATATCAAAGCCTTTCAGATTCAGAACACTGAACATGGCTTTATCAAAGTGTGACATTCTAACAGAATGACCTGAGGAGAGGACGAGGGAGTGAAGGCAGTGTATGGATGACCCATAACCAGGTTACTATAGTTTAGAATAATACAGCAGATGAGGGAAGATCTACCGATGGACATTCACTCTGCGGAGGTTCATATGAGACAGTATGAACATATTTTAATAATATATATATTTTTAATTTCCATTGCAGTTTAACAATAGGCCTACAGAAAAAAACAGGGGGTGCTGCAGCACCCTCAGCAACCTCACTTCCCACGCCGATGCAGCCATCCAACGTTAAAGATCAAAGTGCTCTGCATATATTGAGCGTCATCGTTTCTTGTAAAATGCCCGGTGTAATCGGTAACAACGGAGTAGTCGGTAACACCGGAGTAGTCGGTAACACCGGTGTCGACAGGAGTTTATAATCTGGTGGGAAAACTACCTCACCGTGGCGGCATCACTAGTGACCATCAGAACAGACACCAGAAGTTAAATCGCACCTCACAACTCGACCTAAAACATGACAGAACATGGGAGGATTTCCTGGAGCTATGGACTATAAGGACTAGTTTCCTGCCTCAGATATTATCAGCCTGACTACAGAAAAACATTTTGTAGAATAAAAAGCTCAAACAAAATCTATGGGTGCACAAAACCACCCTATAATTCTCACAGAAGAGCTGTTGCTCTCTGCTTTCTAATTTCTGCTTGATATCATTTCTAATAACTGCATAAGAACAGAATTGTCCAGGATCACAGAAGTGTTAAATACACCAAATTAGGTGGTTTAGTTAACGCCATTCAAGTTGAGTTCTCAGGTCAAATATGTACAAAACATCCCACCATGGACCTTCTGTATCTGACAGACACAAGACAATGAAAATAGTAGCATGAGGAGAACTACTGGCCATAACCAGCAAAAAAGAAAACAACAGATGGATGAAGGTGGTGGGTGGGGGGATCCGTCTGACTGCTTTGTAGGTGTGTTACTGACCTCCTCGTTGAGGTTGCTGACCAGCAGGACCCCGCTGGAGCCCGCCTGTCCAGCTAGGGCCACCCTCCCTGCAGCAGCAGCAGCCGCCGCCGCCGCGCTCAGAGGATTCAGGGCTCCTGACGGGAAGTAGACAAGACAATGATGGAATGGAGAGCAGCACTTCCACTAAACCATGGCATTACAACACTGAGCAAGGATGCAACTTTTAAAACCAGCCAAAATGACTGATATTCTACTGGTTTTAAAAACACAGCGTTTCGAAATGATTCTAACTTGTCCAGAATCTGATCAAAATGTGATCATGAGTCTAAATACAGCCAATTGGTACAAGCAACAGCAACGAGATAAAATGAAGAAAAATAAAAGTGTGCTCTACCTGGGATCTTACCGAGGAGGGAGTTGGAGTCTTTGCTGAAGGCGGCGGCCACCGTGGGGTCGAGGCTGGGCTGGCCGTCACCAGCAGGCAGCTCCGGTCGCGTGTAGTCGCGACTCTTATCGTTGTTGTACTTGACATTTAGGTTGACCAGCTTGGAGAAGTCGATACGCAGCGTGCAACATGAGTTGTAGATGTTCTGGCCGTCCAGGGCCTGGCAGGAGAAAAAAAAAAAAAAAGGCATCGTATATGGTATTGCAAAGCAGTGACAAACAGGACAGTAGGTGATTGATAATAAAGATACAGAACATGACTAGAGGGAGCTGCAGGGAAAACAACCTCTTACCAGTTTGGCCTGCTGTGCATTGACAGGATCGCTGAACTGCAGGAGGGCCTGGAACTGATTGTTCTTGGTGAATGTGATTATCTTCATGACTGTGCCAAACTTGGAAAAAATCTGCAAAAGAAAACAAAATAATACAGAACAAATACAAACGTTAACCTTCAAGTACAAGCAGTGGATCTTATGCCAACTGAACTGTTACTGTGCGGGGTCACAACAACGGTTTGCCTACCTGCTGCAGTACATCCAGCGTTACGGGGTAGAACATGTTGTCGATGATGATCCGCAGCACAGGACTGGAGGCTGCAGCGAGAGCCTCCTGTACATCCGAGCTTGGTGACCCGCCGGACTGGACTGCAGACACTGCCTGAAGCACCGCCTGAGTCCGCTACGGAAAATCACAAGCTGCCGGTCACTATCTTTAACAATGGGGCTCAACGAACAAGATGGTGACCCATTTTATTAATTATTAATGCAAAGAAAACAGAACGAACTCTGACATATGAGTCCAGACTTGCCAAATACTAAACAAGGTAGCCTCTATGGTTGTTGGTTATTAGACATAGAGAACATCATTATCTTTACAAGTATTAGATCTCAAGTATTAAGACCAAATACTAACGAGGCAACAGAGTAGCAGCCATGTATTGGAAGAGTGCTAACTGGTGTTTGCTTAAAAGGACAACTTGACTCTTAACAAAATTCACTCTGAACACCATTGTCCGTTATTCTGGCTCTACTAACCTGATTGCCAGCATCAGTTTTAAGTTCTTTGTGATTGGAGTACTGAATAAAGACGGGGACGTTGCGGATATGAGGAGTTACGGTGGTGTAGTAGTTAACCATGGTGATGGCTGCCTCTTCCGTCCCCATCTCCAAGAACGCCTGGAAGAAGAGAAAAGACAGAACAAATCTCAAATGAATTCCCCACCACTGTTACCAAGAAGGAATTATCTGATCCTTTCTACTCAGGTTCCACGAAATTTGGACAAACTTTCTACCCATTTTCACTGAATTATGCAAAGTCATTTTAGATATCCGGACCAGTGTTTCCCCCTGTAATTGCACAGGCGGGCTGCTCGGCCAACAGGAACCACCGCCAGGCCAAAAGATATATATTTTTGAATGCCAAAAATAACAGCAAATATCCACTCCAGTGTTTCCTCTATAGTCATTCTGCAGCAGTGCACCACCGTGAGTCCAAGTGTCTGTGGTTAGTTCACATGTCTGTAATGACAGCAGGACAGTCGAGTGTCTGTTATCTAAAAATTGAAGTGAAGATAACGTTGTCAGCAGCCTACCGGTTACAGACAGGCTCTGTAGTGAACGATACGCTAACGTGCTGACGGATACGGTGTTTTTATTAGAAAATATTCCGTTAACAGATCGGTGATGCTGTTTTGCCCTCATTGTTCTCTGTGAAGTTTGCTGGAAGTGATGTAGTGATGAACCCCCGGTGTGTTTTATGTGGAGCGAGCACAGCGCCAGACTCAGTTTAAAAACATACAAAATATACTAAATAAATCCACAAAAATAGCGACGTTTATGAAGCGATTGGAGATAAAGTGGAGTAGAAGGGATTCGTGCTCACAGTAGATCAGTGCGGCGGTGCAGTGGTTAGCACTGGCGCCTCAAAGCAAGAGAGTCGCCGGTTCGAATCCGGCTTGGAGCCTTTCTGTGTGGAGTTAGCATGTTCTCCCCGTGTTAGCGTGGGTTTCCTCCGGGTACTCAGGCTTCCTCCCACAGTCCAAAGACATGCAGGTTAATTGTTGACTCTAAATGTCCCGTAGGTGTGAAGGGTTGTCTGTCTTTATGTGTCAGCCCTGTGATAGGCTGGCGACCTATCCAGGGTGTACCCCACACTCGCCCAATGTCAGCTGGGATCGGCTCCAGCCCCTCTGCGACCCGTAACGGGATAAGCGGTTGCAGATGATGGATGGATTCCCTGTATAAAAGTGGCAGTTCTCGAGACTAAAAAGATAAATTTGCTCCTTCGTACACGCCTCTCAGCAAATACTTGTTTATTATTTGGTCCGGTTTAATTTGCGCACTGTGAAACCAACCCAGACTAAAAAAAGAAAACCATCCAAAAGTATCAATTTCACTCTGATTCGGACTAGCCAAACGGACTATGGCTTGTGAAAACGCCCTTAAATACACATTGGACATTGCTCGTCAGCAACCAGTCATATGGTAACTTAGGAGGCGATTTGGCCTTGTGTGCTCGGATTCATTTGGCGTGCAGTTAACACACCAGTCATAATTTAGTTTTAATGAAAAGTCAACTCCTAGCATTTTCTCCTGGTGTTCTTCACCGCTGTTTTGGAAGACGGAAATAACAGGAAATAACAGGAAATAACAGGAAGTAACAGGCGAACCAGCTTCAAAAGTGCCATATTTTCTTTTTAAATAAGTGCTGTGCGGTGGATCTAATTTATTCCGACATGAAGAGTGGTTCATGTGGATTTCAAAAACTGATAAATATTTGGAAAAGTCACTGATAAATTTGAGAACAGAATGTGGTGTGGTGTAATTCCCGTAGGTCACTACTGCAAAGTGAACACCAGACTGAGTTTTGTAATTCACCGCTGTGGTGGAAACAGATCCAGTGAGTTATCAGACTGGTACTGTGGGGAGAACAAAGCAGCTGTATTTGACAGGAATCTACGGGACAAATCCCAAGTGGGCTGTTGGTCAGCTTTTGTATGGAGCTGTGGGCATGTTTCAGATGCAGTTCAAGATAGCAGGACCGAATGAGTCCAAGTAGGACTCATGTGAGATGTAAGAGGTTAGTGGGCATTTGGTCCTTCACAGATCAACGCAGAAAATGAAATAAGATTTGACCACTGTCCCCAGAAAAAAAAAAACCCATCTAAAACTGAAGCCTAACAACGGTTATGTGGTACTCACAAACACACCATGTCCATCCGTTTCCTCCACTCACCTGGTTCTTTCCCTTCAGTGTGAGGATGTTGGTGACTTTTCCAAAAGGCAAGCCGAGGGCGATGACTTCGGTCTCCGAGGCCTCGTTGGGCAGTTTCCTGATGTGGAGCACGCGAGACGGAGGGGCCTCCTCCACCCTCAGCTTTTTACTGTCGCTGCCGTTGGAAGCCCCGTCTAAAAGTTTAGCATAGACACTGATTAACTGTGCTAACCAATGCAATGATAACCACCCTAATTTAAAAGGATAAGGCTGGCGATATTCTGTATTTTTGTTCACTGACAACAAATCTCACGAAAAGGCCAAAAGCAACAATGTCTTTTCGGTCCATCTCTAAATCTCTCCGACTTTAAACGACGAGGCTACATCAAAACTAGCAATGTGTCAGTCTGTCTCTGAATACTTTCTCTCAGCCCTCAAGTCCATTGGTTCCTACTGAAACCGAGTCACGATTAGCCTACATACAACTAAGAGCTCAGTAATTTCCTCCCCTCTTGACGATCATCAGCAAAGCCCCAATTTTTTGATGGTTCTAATGTTTATCTTTCCAGATGTTCCAGATCGGCTCGGAAGTCCATCTTGGACGCACCGATTTCAAATGGTAAATATAAAACATGTTCAATATTTACGATGGGGTATCCTGTTTGTGTGTGAGGAACCCTGAGGACAGATGATGACGCAGCTATGTGGGAAAGAAGGATAGCCAGCTGGAAACCAAGCGGCCTGAAGAAGGAAGGACAACCACCGTGGCTAATGCATGAGCTAATGCAAAACGCAAAGCATAAAGTAGAAGCAAGATTGACTCAGAAGTGGAGGACCAACACAAGTGTGTAATTAACGTGTCTCCATGACTTCATCCATCCTCCGTGAATGTTCTGTACAAAGTAGTGCGAAAACATCGCTAATTCTTCCTGCCTGTCGTCCGCCATGTTTGTTTAAACTAAAGAGAGATTTTGTGAGATTTGCAGTTTTGAGATTCGGGACTCTTGTTGGTTCTCCCACATTTTCCACATCTGATCAAATTTGAGAGAAAATGTGAAAGACCCCACACATAATGACATGTTATGTTACATTTAGCAGTTTTGTTCCTATAGTGTGTGGAGAGCAACGATTTGGCCAAAACAGCACACCACTAGGGATGTGACGGTGAGGAAACATTCCCACCGGTTAACAAACTTGTTACAACACCGGTTTTACCGATTACACCGGACATCAATTGTGTAGCGCGCTTACTTTAATCTTTACCGTCGGGCGGCTGTGTCTGGCCTCTCCGGTAGAGCTTTTGCTGTGGGGCTGCAGAGGTCTACCCGGCGCCGCGCACACCGGTTGTGACCGCTCCGTCCTCCTCGCGGCGATTGCCTCATTATCGTTATGGTTCTCTTATAACACTGGGTTTAAATCTGAAATATTGCCAAATAGGCGCGTTTGCTTTTTGCTTCGACACCAAATCCTCCACCATCTCTCGGTCTGTCAACTCTCTCGTCCCGCATTGGTGAAATATGACTCCAGATGCATTCACTGTCAATTTGCAGCGTCCGCCGTCCGACTATCTATTGATAACATGCCGCTGATACGTCAAAATGAACTAAATGGGTTTTATTTCTGTAAAAAAAGCAAAATGACGGTGGGGGACCTCACCAGGTCTAAGCATCAGGGATTTATGTATTTTTAAGACGTTTTTTAAACTAAAATGTGTTATGTGCATGGCATCAACCCAAAGCAATGTGTCTGAGCTTGCAGACTGACGTGAAACTGGTGGCAGATCAACTTGGTCTCGTTACACATCAAAGTGAGAATGCATAGCAGAGCCATGTATTCATACTATGTGTATATCTCTATGTTGCTACGTGTTTATTTGTATGTTTCGGTGTACTGGCTGTGGAAACAAATATCCCTCTGGCACAAATAAATCAAAATCTATGCAACCAGTGTTACATGTTGTACTGCTCAAATATCTAACTCTGAAGCTTGGTTTTCTTGAAAACAGAAATAATGACAGTAAATGAATAATCTAGATAAAAGAGTCACGGTGTGCGCACAGTAGTCTTTGTCAGTCAAACTACCCCAAGATGATTCATAATGATGTTCTGTAGCACAACACTTGACCTACTTGTGTTAAATGTTAGAGGCTATCTGTTACAGATCCTTCTTGTTTTTTTAAAGCTATCATAGGAAGTCCTGCATTTAAAGGACCGTCCATCCACATCAGTAAGACTGCTTATTCAAGATCAACAATGGTTGATATCGTCAAGCTACCAAAATAAAGGCAGACTGAGAATCTTTATCTCACTTTATTAGACAGGTCCCTGGGGTGACTTTAGCTTGGAAGTGGGGGCGTTGTGTAGCGATGGCAGACTGGGACTTTGATTAAAGACCCGTGTGTACGCCATTATTTTGTTGGCAGAGTGTTTAATAGCCTAACTTTGTCTGTCTTCTCTTTGTGGAGACATAACCAGCTTTTTCACTCATCCCTAATTCTGCGTTTTTCTTCTGATAACATCTAAACAGTGAGGAGGCATTAAAATGCAGTGGTATACACCATGTCTGTTCTAGTCACATGCTGTGGTGTGTGGGTGCCCACCCACTGAGGAGCGTGATGTTATTCAGACACTAAATAGCTCTCATGGGAAAACGGTTCAACGCAGCCTGTTTCACTTTTCACACAACCTACCCGTCCTTTCATTCCTTTTAATGCCGTCTTGTCACTATCGATCAGGAATACACCGATACAGATACCAGTATTGGTGTATTGGTCCCATACTGTGCTCGTGTACTCATATTTGTAATCATAAAACTATCCCGTTACAGCAGGTAGGCAGAGGAGGAGCAATGCCAGCAGTTTGGAGAGATATTTTTAAGATGTGTCTTGCATGCCAGCCACCTGCTGATTAAAGTGAAGGGGGTTAGCCCTGAAATTAGCAACAACACCGGCTCAGGCTCACTTAAGGTGGGCTGACCCTTAAAGGGATAGTTTGGGTGTTTTGAAGCGAGGTTGTATGAGGTACTTATCCATAGTCAGTGTATACTCTACAGCAGATGGCGGTCAGCACACCCCCAGTTTGGAGAAGCACCGGAATGGGAGCAAAGCAATGTACTGCTTTGGACGGGGGCAGCAGCAAAACATATTTTTTTTTTTACCTTCAAGAAAGGCTCAACTAAAATATTTGTTTAAGTGTACGATATATTTAGAATATTTTCAGAGCATAGATAAGTTTCACTTTCAGTTCAGTTCCCCGTCTGAAAATATTCTAAATATAATGTACACTTAAAGGTATAATATCTTACAGTTGTCGGCTGCGGTTTGTAAACACACAGAATTCAAAGTTGGCCCCTCCTCGTCGGCTCAACAAGCGAGCGAGCGAGCGAGGGAGAGAGAGAGCAGAGATGGTTGAGCGAGCTATAGAGTGAATGAAGAGAGGGAGCGGCGTTAGTGAGAAAAAAAAGCAGCGATTCAGATTAATAAAATGTAATTTTCTGATTGTTTCATGGCGGTTACGTTCTAAAACACAAATAAACACGACCACAACTCCGCACAACCCTGCGGGAGGGTGCCGCGTTGCTGGATTTTGAATGAATGTAGCTTCAGTCTGCTGTGGTTCAGCGCTGCTCCCAGTCAAACTACTGACACACACCGATCTAGCGGTCACTGCACACAGCAGAGGTAACAGAGCTCTGACAGAGCTGAAGGGGGACTTGTGTCTCAGTATCAGATGTTGAGGGTCGTGACAAAGCGGCCTGAACGGGCTGCACTCACACCTTGCGTTCTGTTATTGGCTGTGGGTTACACCATCACGTGGGGCAAAAAGGCCGTTTGCAGACGCCTATACCTTTAAAGGGATATCGGCTTTTTGAGGTGAGCCTTTCTTTTAGGTGTCTATAATTTGTTTTGCTGCTGCCCCCATCCACAGCAGTACATTGCTTTGCTCCTGTGCTGGTACTCCTGTCTGTTTCTCCAAACTGGGGGCGTGCTGACCGTCATCTACTGTAGGTAATACACTGACTATGGATAAGTACCTCATACAACCCCACTGAGAAACACCCCAATATCCCTTTAAGGTGGACCGGCTGTTCTCCTTTAAGTGAGTTTTTCTATTTATTTATTTTCTTTTTGATAGCATTAATCAGTCAAAGTTAATTATAAACAGTTAATTATTAACATCCCTACTGCAAACCATGCTCTGTTTGCATCAGGAAAACACAAAGAATGTTAAAATGTCAACAACAGCATCATGTTGTATACTTCATTTGTTATAGTCAAAAAGTGAGGAACATCTGATGAAAATAAAACAAACTGTTAAAACATTGTTAGAACTGTAATGGTATTATTATTATTAATTTTTTTTTGTAATGGTATTATTAAGTACTCGTATTGGTACTTGGTATCTGCAAGTACCCAAATGTAAGTACTGAAAAAGTGGTATTGGCGCATCCCTACTACCGATCAAATGGTCGCTCGCAAATGCCGTCAAGCCCCTCCCTATTCAAGGGTGGTCGGAACGAACTCACCACTGATACTGCTCATGCCAGAGTTGGGACTGTTGTACATACTCAGCTCGTCTGATCCTCTCTGCGGAAAGAAAGACAAAGACAGACAGTCAGGCACAGTTGTGAAATAATGGGGGAAACTATTTCCATTTTCTAAGACAGGCCCTCAAAGACAACAATAAAGCAGAGGTCTCTGAAGACAGTTTAAAAGGAACAAAAGGAGAGAAGAGGAGAGTAGGTGGAAAGGGACATAAAATGGAAGAAGAGTGGTCTGCTCCTCCTCCTCTTCTGGTGTGGGTTTAATCTTGCTGAATTTAAGATGTCAAGATGTGTCATTTCATCCTGAGCTCTACTAGGTCCCAGAAGGCTTGCTGGAGCTGACGGGCGCCCTGTGCTCTTAAACCTGACTGATGGGATGAAGAGGGACCTGGCTGGGGACCCATTACACACACAACTTTATAATAGCTTCACACACCCCTCCTTGTTTCTGTCTGACTAAATTTGAACCAATTGTTCTTTTGTCACTAACATTCTTTATGGTTACGATAAACTAGATGTTGCAGGCCCTGCTACAGCGGCATGACACAAATAAATTTAAAGGGTAATAACGTTGTCTGACTTGGGCCAAAATGTGAGCACACAGTGCACGAGCTACAAGAATCCCAAGAAATGATTTCTCTCCCCAACAGCTGGCAACCCTCTCTGTTTTGCCTTTGACACTGAAATATTGATGAAATAAACAGGATGACAACGACCCACCATATCGGAGGAATTGGAATTTTATGACTGTTGCGTTTCCCTTCGAAAGAGGACTTTAACTTTGTTTTGTGAAGACTGAAATGCAGCAGGCACTCAACAAATCAGGTTAGGTGGCCAGAACAACAATGCACTTACACAAGGAAACAGGTTTGGTGATCAGCGGGGACACGAGCCCTACCCATTTCATTAAAGCCATTCTAATGCTATGGAAGTTCAAAAGAAATATTTGAAAGAAATGGGATTGTTCTGGCATTGACACGAGGGTACAATGTCGAATAATGGAATCTAACAACTTTGTGGCATGTCTCTTTATGTTTCTTTAAATGGATGTTTGTTGTGTTACAAAAGCATTAAAATACAGCTGAGCCTGAGCATAATGGTTTCTAAATGCACTGGAAATGCTGAAGTTCAAATCTGCAACATTTATGATTAAAATTTTTAAGTTGGCAAAAAAAATGCCAAAAATGTACTGGTACCAATGTCTCAAATGTGAATATTTGCTGATATCATTAGTCATGATCAGACCTGCAAACTCTAGAGTAGAGACAGAGACGGCATGATATTGAACTAAAACCAGGTAGGGGGACCTGGAAGAAAATTGGACTGATTTTAATACGCAAATGAGAAAACATCTTGTTTTGATAAACAAATAGGATGTATTGCATTGTGATTGTTTTAATCACAATGTCGTCTAACGACAGGCAAGATGGGCCACAGGATAAACTGGCACTTAAGTGAAAGTTCAAAAGGTATTACCATCAAAATATACTTCAAAAGTTAAGTACTTATTATTATGCAGAATGGCCCATTTCAGTATAATATATTATTGGATCAGAATTATTCATGCATTAATGTGTTCTTTACTTTAATGTTTCAGCTGGTAAATGTGGAACTAATTTTAATTTATATATATACATTAGGGGTGTGCATCTTTCCCTCTCGAGACGATTCAATACACATCGTGATACATGATCGCGATACGATACAAAAACCATCGTTAACCGTGTAACGATTCGACACACTTCAATACGATCCGATTCGGCTCAGTTTGATCTGATTCGGTTTAACTTAATTCATAGTATTCCCATGACGTGTCATATATGTCCTATACCACGGCAGCTCATTGGTCATGGTTCTAATTTAATGATAATAACCTTTAATTTAAACTGTTGTTTGCCTTATATCTGTGATGATGATGTGATGGAATACTATGAATTAGTGACATGGTGTCCCACATTGTGAAACCATAAGGTAAGATCCTTATTATATATAACACAGACAGCCTTCTAGGTCTACAACACACATCACCTGATGCACAGACAAGTGTTATTTCACAACTAGAAACTAAAGATAAATGTAGTTGAGTTAAAAGTCTAATACTTTCCACCACTGGTAACTGAGTTGAGAAACGACATTAAGTTAGCTAATCCTAGTTAGTTAAGCTAACACTACATATGGGGAAGTAGCTTTAAACAGTCCGTAACGTTATTTACGTTGTCCTGTAAGGCAGTGGCTACTGTGCTGTTACCTTACAGACACCACATTTGCTCAGGCTGCATGTGATCAAACTGGACTCAGCATACTCTCGCATGCCGTGACAATCACTCTTTCGCGCTAGCCTGAGCAAATAAAGTGCCGCAAAAGCTAGAGACATTCACCAAGGTCGAGGTTAGAGGGTGTCTCCAAGCGGACGTCACGTCGCAGACCAGATCAAAGTTCCGATTGGCCCACAGAAATTAAATACTACACTATTGATTGGACTATACATTAAGTTTGATGCCAGCCTGGAACAAAGACGGATGATGCAAAATTGCAGTCATTCTCTCGTCACTCACTCAGCACGTCCTCACCTGCTTTAAAATGTAATTTTAAGATGTTATTTAAACTAAAGTGTGTTATACAAGTAGCTAACTCCTTTGCGGTATAACTCGCGTATGCAGGTGCAAAGGTTGTGTGCGCGACGTTAGCGAGTGTGCGATCGAGACAAAGACAGACAGAGAGAGAGAGCGGATGACGGTGAGTATGAAGTTAGCATTAACGTTATAGCTGTGAACGAAGCAGTGCAGTGTGTGTACAACTTATTTGCCAAGTTCCCGTGTCTTGCTTGCCACATGCTGATTTTCGCGAAGGGGGTTAACCCCGAAGTTAGCCTCAACTTCAGCCCAGGCTCACTTAAGGTGGACTGACCTTCCACACTGTGGAAATGTGAGTGAGACACCAGTGACTAATGTTGTTGGACTTCTAGCACACTTTGTATTCAGGACGCCTCTCCTTCCCCTTACTGTACTGTATGTCTATGTTCTTTCAAGTATTGTAATGTGCCATGCTGTGGGTCCAATTGCCCTCCGGGGACAATTCTCACAGTAGGAATGTTTGAAAAAAACACCAATGCATTTAAGGGTTATTGCAGAAATTATGATTTCCCAATATCTATTTCTCTAATCTCAATGTGCATGTTGTTTCATAATGTAAAAAAAAAAATTAAAACAACACCTACAGTGTCCAAGGCACGCTCGTGTGAATTGTGTAGTGAAGCAAAAAACCAAAGCAGAAAACTCACCTTCACTCCAACTGCAACATCACCGATGCTGAAAGAGAAACAATTTCCATGTGGTCAAAATGAAGGGAAAAACAGAAGATACTGTCAAGATACACAAGCATCACTCTTACTTTGAAGAAACGCGTTACGGTGTCTATTACCAAGTCTACATCGTTGGGTGACAATCGTCTGCTCTGATGTATCACATATTTAACCAACTGCAAAGTAGTATGACAACGTTTAAACATACATATACAGATCAGCCATAATATTAAGACAGCGTGGGCACCCTGACCGGTCTGCGGCTACGCAGCCCCATACCCAACAATCTGCTCCTCACTGTGTGTTCTGACACCTTTCTATCGGAACCAGCATTAACTTTTCAGCAGTTTGAGTTCCAGTAGCTCTTCTATTGGATCTGACAACACGGGCCAGCCTTCGCTCCCCACGTGCATCAATGAGCCTCGGGTCTGACCCTGTCGCCGGTTCACCGGTTCTCCTTCCTTGGACCACTTCTGATAGGTCCTGACCACTGCAGACCGGGAACATCCCACAAGAGCTGCAGTTCTGGAGATGCTCTGACCCAGTCGTCTAGCCAGCACTATCTGGCCCTTGTTGTCAAAGTGGCTCACATCCTTACGCTGGCCCATTTTTTCTGCTTCCAACACAAAGTTCAAAATGTTCACTTGCTGTCTAATATATCCCCCCCCACTGCCAGGTGCCATGGTAACCAGATAATCCATGTTATTCACTTCACCTGTCAGTGGTCTGAATGTTATGGCCGATCATGTTTCTGAATGGACATTTTGTTTTTGCTGTCTGATTTGCCCAGAAGACGGTTTACTGTCTTGGCTGTTGAATCTAAGGAGGAAGCTTTGTGTGGCTGTGACAGGCTGAGACTCCTGTCAATCAACCAAATGGGCCCCTTTAAAGGAATCGTTTGACATTTAAGGAAATCCGGTTATTCAAGTGTGAGATGAGGAGATTGATACCACTCATGTCTGTACGCTAAATATGAAGCTAATGCCAGCAACTGGGTTAGCTTTGCTTAGCATAAACAGGGACGCCGTATCAAGTTAGGATGATTCTAAAGGCCTGTGACTAACAGGGTCCATAAATAACATTACATTTTCTTTTCAACAAGTGTGATTAATCACATGATTGTCCATAGTTAATCGCTATCAATCTGTTCAAAATGTACCTTAAAGGGAGATTTGTCAAGTATTTAATACTCTTATCAACATGGGAGTGGACAAATATGCTGCTTTATGCAAATGTATTTATATATTTATTATTGCAAATCAATTAACAACACAAAACAATGACAGATATTGTCCAGAAACCCTCACAGGTACTGCATTTAGCATAAAACAATATGCTCATATCAACACGGGCCAGCCTTCGCTCCCCACGTGCATCAATGAGCCACGGGTCTGACCCTGTCGCCGGTTCACCGGTTCTCCTTCCTTGGACCACTTCTGGTAGGTCCTGACCACTGCAGACCGGGAACATCCCACAAGAGCTGCAGTTCTGGAGATGCTCTGACCCAGTTGTCTAGCCAGCACTATCTGGCCCTTGTTGTCAAAGTGGCTCACATTCTTACACTGGCCCATTTTTTCTGCTTCCAACACAAAGTTCAAAATATTCACTTGCTGTCTAATATATCCCCCCCACTGCCAGGTGCCATGGTAACCAGATAATCCATGTTATTCACTTCACCTGTCAGTGGTCTGAATGTTAAGGCTGATCGGTGTGTGTTTGTTACAGTAAGTTCTAGAATTGTTATGAACGAATGCCAGTCCACCTACAAGCCCAACAACACCATTACTCCCACTGTGAACCAGAGCGGTGTAGTTGTATACTGTTCATAGATTGAATACAGAGTCCAGTCAAGTCTGAATAGAGAATGCCTCCTGATACCAGGATCTGTAAATGTACACGACCCCCTTAAACATACAGCTTACAGTCGTATTAGGTAGAGATGGACAGACAGACAACATGCTGTTCCAACCAGCCGTTTCCCATTTATAATTCTTCACATCTTCCAGTAATGTTGAGGTCACGCTTCGTGCACGGTCCACCCCCAGTCTGTGACTGACACACCCTGGTCTACACATAAAGGACGATGCACTGACACACCCTATGAATATATATATATATATACTCCTTCTAGCAGACACAGTTCCGTCAGGCCTACAACAACAGGATATAGGAGTCATAGCAACGCTCCCATTGACCACCGTGCAGCTCTGCTACATAACACAAGTGTTGTGTACGTATTGATGTAATTTACACATCGATCTGCTAACTAATGTAACTATCCAGTACCGCCGAGCCTTTGTGTTGTTGCTCACTAGCTTAGCTCAGCTGAGCAGGCGGCTCCAGTGACTCTACCGTTCCAGGATGTGTGAGGAGATGTTGTTTAGCTCTTCTTTACTGTGTTAGCTGATGCTTCTTGTGTTTTGCACTATCCCCTTTGCTAAATATAGTATACATTTCCCCACTGTGGGACTAATAAAGGGACATCTTATCTGATCTTATCTCAAGTGTTGTGCATGTATTGATGTAAAACCAGGACACAACATCTCCTCACAACATAGAGTCACTGGAGCCGCTGGGGCAGCTAAGCTAAGCTAAGCTAGGCTAGTTAGCAACAACACAAAGGCTCGTTGTTACTGTAGCGGTACAGTAGTTAGCATTAGTTAGCAGAGCAGTGTGCTAAACCAGAACTAGCCGCTTCGTTAGCTCACTGCTGCACAGTGCTAGTGTGTGAGAGGAGGACATGTTGGAGCTGTGTTGTTATCAGGTAGAAGAAGCTACGCAGCGAATGTGATGAGCAGCGGGCAACATGGTTAGCATGCTAACGTTAGACACTTAGCGCGTGGCTATGGAAACCCGTTAACACGAGCACGCGACTCGTCCTCGGGCTTCTGCTCCACATCACGCGCTCATACACACACACACTCGGTGCTCTGCAGCAGCTCCGTGCACGTCTACTGAGATATAGTTAGAGACATTACCCGTCCATGTCTTCTGTAGAGATGTCTCACAGTGCGTCCTGTCTCCGTCCTGTTGTCTCTCCAGTTTATACAGCGACACTGCGCACGCACACATACACACACACGAGAGTAAAATGGAGGCAACGTTCTATTGCGAGACGATGCGATGGCGGAAACGGGCGGAAAGTGCCGAAGCTGTTGAGAGCGACCGAACACACACAATGGTCGTTAACTGAGGAACTATTGACAGTAGTAGGCCTACATGTAATGACGAGGCTGTCACCTTTCTGGAACTGATCCCGTTTATTTGAACAGGGACAGAAAATATGGCAGATGCTTCAATACAACATGATAGAACCTAACCTACAATAGGCCTGCTGTATAGTGTCAGAAATAAAAGAATGGGATTGGATCATAGACTATATGGTTTTGATAAGAGGATTAAAAAAAAGAAAATAAATGAACCTCATCTCTCAAAGGGTGAACAAGCAAACAAAAGGCTATGTCAATAAATTGTAGGTGCTACTGTTCACATTTTTTTTTACAAACCTATAAAGAATAAATAAATTATTAATATATACTTTGAACTAATTATTGGGGTTTTGTTTTATGGAATTGTTACTTTTATGGTCAGTTCATGTGACATGTAGGCTGATTCTCAAACATTGTGACATGTCCCAGTAGGAACAGCTCAGGTGTAAATGAGCAAATGAATGATGGCTGGTATATTGTGCATGCTGGCTCACTGTCACACTGTTAGGACTTATACTGGATGACCTGAATAGAACAGAACCATCCTTCATGTTATTAGTAACACCTGTGCGTTTACCGTTATGACGAGCCCAAATGTCTGCTGTAAGAAAGGGCGTATAACTTCAACATCCGGATAACTTAATCCACTACATAATATAGTAATGCTATTGCATGGTTGTGACTGGTAACAGGACTGTATGTCAGTTTTTACACATATGAAGATATTTTAATCGTTTTTTTATTGCCAATGTGTGAACAGGTCGTAACCTAACCTTAAAAATGAGACCTTTCGTGACATTCTGGGTTCCCTCTTATCAACCTGTAGACTGCTTTTAATGTGTAGAACCGGGAAAATCCAACGGATGTGAAGTCATGCACGCGCGAGTGGTTTTTACTCTCTTCAGCTACGCTACCAGGCTAATGTTTTGGTGAGAAATGGAGTTAGCACAAACTCCACGGAAGCACAAAAAACCCCAAAGTTATAGGCTATCTAGCGAAGCCCGTCCTGCAAAATAACGAACTAGGATCAACATCAGCCAGGCCTTCGATTCATGGAGGGACCTTCGTTTGGTCTTGGGTATCAAAACGGACCGTAAACTGTAAAGTAAGACTGTAAAACTCAACATCGGCCAACTACGCATCTACTTAGTGCGAGCACAAGCGCCACAGGTGCCACTATTAACAAGCAGTTTCTGATTCTTACATAGAGCCTCTTTAAGAATACAAGTGTTTACTATTATGGAAAAACATAATCAAGTCAATTGACCTTTCAACAAGAACAATGGTTTAAAAACACTCATGTAATTTAGAAGATTTATTTAATGTTCATCTCATGGAGATTGTTGTCTGGTCCTATAGAATATGTCTGATTAGTTTTCACCCTGATAGCTATGATCTACTCAGGTTATGCTCCTTGACATTGCTTTATGGCTGTAATAAGGACATCCTGGAAATGTCTGATTGACGTGAGAAAATTTCCAGGATGTCGGGGAACCGTATTCAATCAGGGGACTGTTCATTTGGACCATTCAGACAGCGTTTGTTTTTAGCTGGGCAGTTAGGGACTCCTTCCGCATGCAAGGGGAAAGGAGAGGGGAGAATAAAATAAATAAACGGGGCAGTTTTTGCATAATGATGAATCTTGACAGACATACGTCATGCTCCTGGGCTCCTGACAACGTCACGCCCTGGGTGAAATTAACGCCTAACTGCTTATCTTAAAGGACCTGGGATTTAATTAAAAATGACATTTCCCCAAAGACTTGCGCCTCTGAGGCTGCCATGTTGAAATTAGCTGATGAGGGGCCCTCTGAGCAAAAGGGAAATAAGCAAACTGTCAAACGCTCAGCAAATCACTGCCGTTTATCAGTCCTGCTCGCTGCTCAGGAAATAACAGTGGACTGACATCCTGCGTAGCGCCCGCTGCACCGTGGATACAAGTCAAAAACATATTGTTATTAAAAAGAAGTAGGTGGGGGGGACACAAAAAAAACAAGCCTGTCAAATGTGATATGGAGGCAAACAATGTGGTTGGGCTAAGTAGGGGAATAGGTTGCTGAAATGAGCTCTTAAGTCACCACAGACATATTTTGCCACTGACAAAGGCATACTTTATGACTTGAAATTTCTGTATTTCGTAATGAGTGCCACTCAAATAGTGAGTCCTCAACAAAATTAAACAAAATAGGCAATGGAAATGGAATGCTACTGAACTGAATACACATGGGACTGTGCATTCAGGGCCATTCAGCGTCTCAGAATCACTCCCAGGAATCAAAAAAGATTTAACTAAAGGTGTAACGACTGTGAACAAGACGACTGTGAGACATCACTGTTTTACACTCTCAGCTGCAAAGTAGAAATGATGGTGTCACTTTGTCATTTTGCTGACAACTGTGGTTTGGAATGTTAGACAACAGAATCATTTAAATAGTGGAATATAGTAACATTGATATACATAGTATACATAGGCTATATTTTCAACTAAACTGTAAAATACAGAACCGTTCAATGACATACAAACCGAACCATGGTCTACAGTACACTACAAGAGGTTTCTGAAAACATCTGAGGAGAGAAATAGGCATTACAGTAACAGAATATTGATTCATATTTGATCAGCGCTGCCTAGTTGGACCGTTTGATCAGAGTTGGTGAGTGATTGACAGCTGCTCAGAGACGGCAGACTCCAGATCAGCTCTGATTGGTTGTTTTTCTCCGGTCTGTGAAATCTTGCAGATGCCGTTAGGAGCACCGGAGGACACTGGAGGACACCGGAGGACACAGAGGCACATGTTTTTTTTCAGATGAACTGTCTCACACACTACTGTCAGGATATAGTGACCATTTTATAAAAAATAACTTTTTTTAAATCATATTTGCTCCATTTCTACCCACTGCAGCTTTAAATACAGGCCTGATAATTATTTGATGAGGACATAGACCTACTTGACCATTAAGTAGCCTGCCTTTTTCATGTATAAAATCAGTGTTATGGCTCCATATGATATAGAAATATCATTCATTACTATCAATCAATCAATCTATCTATCTATTTGTATATTTTCCAGTTCAAACACATTGGAAATGGTTATGTTTGTCTTCTCCCTGTATGTATATACATGCGTTATACCAACGCACAAGGCACCCTTTAGCACCTGTAGGAAACGCACCGGGCTCTTAACTTAAGTGGTGTTCATTTGTGAAGATTATCTTGCTGAACAAAACATTGAAGTATCATTAACATGTGTTTGCCACAGAGCTTATTTTCTGCAATAATCCAAAACCCAATGGGATTGTTCCATTGTCTTTGTCGAGGGACAAAGTTTTTTTTTGTCGAGGGAACCAGGGCGATGCTAACTTCCGGATTGGCCTTCAAAAGTGCTCTTTATGAGATCAACGACAACAAAAACAAGACTTGGTCTAAACCGAGTATATGTCTGGACCGTGTACTGTATGTCTGGACCGCGTACTGTATGTCTGGACCGTGTACTGTATGTCTGGACCGCGTACGGTCAGTCTGTGAGTTTGTGGCTAAATTGTTACACAAATAGTCAGTGGTCATGTCCATAATGTTAAATCCAGAGGTACATGTCCACCAGGTCCAGCGAGGACACTAGGGGACACGCTGCTCCACTCAACTGGCTGTTCAAGAGGTGACGTACCCCATCATGGAATGCCCCGGATTGGTCCCTGTTTTTTTGCTCGCCATTTCCAACAGGAGACAACATGGCGGCCTGCTCGTCAACTTTCTGTTATTCCGTCTAAACGATCCACCAAAATCTACTTTCACTAGTTTCACAGCTTTATCCAAGTTTCGTGGCTCATTTGCATAGAGGAATGTTCCAGACTTTTCATTTTGAAAGAGCGACGGCCGATGAGGAAACCTCAATACTCGGCCGACCAATCGTGTAACTTCATCACTCAGTCAGTTATGGAGTTATGCGTTTATATGGCTGGCCCTCTGCGGTCCAGCCAAAAATGGAATCAAATTGCTTGTATGTGTTCACATACTTGGCCAATAATGCTGATTCTGATTCTGAAAAGTAGGACCAAAAATGAGTCTGTGAGAATTTTCGGCCAGATTCAGACTTATTTGTGGCTCTTGAGATGCAGGCACAGAACCCAATATCTGGGCCTAAAGTATTAAACTCTATTACTTGGTCTTACTGACTAACAATAGGGTGTTATCTGAAATCGATGTATACAGACTCTTTGTGTGTGTGTCTCTGCTTCATGCAGACACACAGCTCTCATCTCTCGTTGACAGAGGTGTCACAACGAAGGCATCATTAGGAGGAGGATTGTGACAGGCTCAGTCAGAGGTGATGTCATCACAGAGCGACCTATACGAGGACGAGGGCACTCCGATCGGGTCAGGCCGTTTGTGGCGGTGCGGGGCCGAGGGACTGGATGTGTTGCTGGAGGTTGTGAGGTGTGTGTAAGCGGGTGTCGCCTCCAGTACGTCCGTCACCTTTAATCGGCCACATTAGCTGATGCATCCGCAGGACAACACACAGAAACACACTCACAGTAGGCTACGGTGGAGCTTCCTGAGTGACTTCATTGCTGATGCACAGTCGGTATTCAGGTTGGTAATTTAGCCCTGCACGCTTGAAATTGAAACATTTAAACAGAGAATAGTAATGTCATCAAATGTCATTTGTGTCATGGCAACCGGCGGGGAGATAAAATGTCATCTTGTCTGAGAATGAATATTTCTGCAGGGTCGGAGAACCCATTTATTAAAATCACGGCGCCGGTGCCCCTCTGTGCTAAAGAGACAGTATTCCCTGTCATGTTTCACAGTGACCCTCCAGCTTGACATTTTGATTTCTCTCATTTTGTCCTTTCCAGTTTTCTCTCAGAGTGACAGCACGCACGCCTGTACGTGTATGTGTGTGTACGTGTGTTTAAGTGCGCCGTAGACTAAAAGCCGCCCATCCTAAAAGGCAACACAAAGTGAATGTCAGAAACGTCAGTACGCCAACATCGCCACCGGTGACATGGGGGATTGGCAGATGTGCCAGGCATCCTCGGAAGAACGTGTCCCCACTGCTATTGAAGACGTCACTCTCGTGATGTCTGATCTCTTTTCTCATTGCTTCTCAGTGGAGATTTTCCAGCTGAGACTTCTTGAAGATGGCACCAGAGAGACGGGGGGAAATATTGACTCCAAAAAGCTCTTTTCAAAGCG
The DNA here is from genome assembly GCA_916700685.1 of Adelosebastes latens. Classification (NCBI taxonomy): domain Eukaryota; kingdom Metazoa; phylum Chordata; class Actinopteri; order Perciformes; family Sebastidae; genus Adelosebastes; species Adelosebastes latens. The sequence goes on from CAKAKR010062268.1 coordinate 28,771, forward strand.
CATCTCTCCATGTCTACATGCATTTCAGCAATCCATCATTTGCAGACAACAGCTGTAGGAAGAATGTCAATGTGATATTATGCAAATGTATTCAGTAGAATATCACAAACATTCATGGATTGCGGTGCATTGTGGAATGTGAATTTTATGTGCTTTGACACTGTGCTGAATAACTAATGATGTGGGACTGACCTGTTTGCTTGAATGCCTGCCACAAAAAACTGCACTAAGCTGCAGAATGGAAGGAGAGAGCAGCAGCAGACTTTCCCACTTTATTTGATCAAACCCGTAACTTACTGTCACAGCAAACTCATTCATTTTGACAGGGAAGGTAAATAGGCTTTCAGACCAGTTCTGACTGATAGGCTTTGTCGAGGGCTCACACAGACACCTATTTTTTAAGGGCTGAAGCTGCTGATGCTGGATAATTTGTGCTGATATTGACTTTCTCCAAATTAGATTATTTTTGCTTTTGAAAAAAATCTTAAAATAAATAAATATGTATAAAGCAAGACTATGTAACTTTTGAAGGAAGTAACCAAATGGTGCCCTGCCTTTATGGGCTTACAAGACACTGGACAGCAACAACAACCAGGATGGCCACATGTCCAATCATTACATAGACAAAGAACATTTTAAAACGTTCAATTTCCATAACAAAAGAGTCTTGTTATGTTGGAGAGGGGGGAGGACAGTGCCCGGTTTGGGGACCTCATACTTGTATCTCTGCTCTTTGCAGATGATGTGGTTGTGTTGGCTTCATCCAACACGATCTCATCCCAACTTGTCACATACCACCCCTTGGCATCATGGCCGTCACGCCCCTTGGCGTCACGCTATTTTCAGCATCACTTTATTTTTGGCATCAAGACCCCTATAGTTACCCTTGGCATCGCTTTAGGATGAGGCCACAAAACCACTGTGTCTTTTCGCTGCAGTAGGCAGAATGTTTTAGGCATCATTGGGTGAAAATTCCATAATAACCTTTCAGCATATTGTAATTCAAGTGTTCTGAAAGAAAACTAGATTTCTGCTCCTCCTCATGGCTCTGTTTTCAGGCTTCAGAAAATCTAGCCCATGACGGGAGACTTTGGCCAATCACAGGTCATTCAGAGAGAGAGAGAGAGAGAGAGCGTTCCTATTGGCTGTTCATTCAACGGAGGCAGCTGTCAATCACTCGCGAACTCCAATCAAACGGTCAAACTAGGCAGCGCCGATCAAATATGAATCAATATTCTGTTACTGTAATATCTATTTCTCTCCTCAAATGTTCTCAGAATCATCTAGTAGTGTACTGTTTAGCTGTAAAATGAGAAAGTTTGCTCCGGCTGGTGGGCGGTGCTTGGTATTTCCTCAACTGATCTCAACGTGGCTGCCGGGTCACAAATATTCTCATTTTACAGCTGCAGGATATAGTGACTTTTATAAAAACAACTTTTCCAATTCTACGCACTGCTTCTTTTAATCTACGTCAAACCACTTTCTCGGAGAGTTTACCATTGCCGCGAATGGGTTTACATTGTAGTATATGGAACGGCTGGTGCGTTTCATACCGGCGCTAAGGTATCGAACACCGACGGCCGTGACAAACCTTCAGTATTTGACGCCCTGGAAATGAGAAAGGGTTGCTTCATCAGACCGTTACCTTCAGAATGCATAAGGGCTATTTGCAGCCGAGTGTGACGCTGTCGGGAGGAGAGTCAGTATCTCCATGTCTGTGACCATGGTTCCACCAGAAAACGGTGAATTGCCTCCTCCAGGTTGGGAGTGAGTCACTGCCCCAAGTGAGGGAGTTCAAGTATCTCAGGGTCTTGTTCACGAGTGAGGGTAAAATGGAGCTGGAGATGGACAGACGGTTCGGTGCGGCGTCAGCAGTGATGCAGGTGTTCCCTGTGTGGCCCGGGCTTTAGCCTGCTGCCCCCGCAACCCGGCCCCGGATAAGCAGCAGTGAGTGGATGGATGTTGGATACAGTGCTCTCTGTCTTAGTTGCCATGCGTTTTCTATAAATCTTGCTAAAACAAAAACCTTCTCATTAAAGATCCAACTCAACATATTACCTTCGGACAACCAAAACAAATCAGGGTTCTTCATCAGAATTTGTTCAAACAGATGATTCCTCAAGTCATCGTACATCGGGCAATGGAACACAAAATTAAATTCATCCTCAACACCACCAAATGAGGTACCATGTGATGACATCACACAGTCATTACAGCTATCATAGCATAACTGTGACAAGTTAAAAAAGGCTATAAGTGTATTACTGTTAATCTAAAAGCATAGTAAGTTCATAGTAGGCTAAGTAATGATGTTAAAATCTGTAAAGAGGTTAAAAAGATCATACATCATACATTACATCATACATTCAAGGATGTCTAAAACCATTAACAGTGGGTAAAATAGTTAAAACCTGTCTGGTGAGGAGATAAACTTACCTGCTGAAGATCTGTCTGATGATCACTCACCAAATACCTCTCCGTCAGCAAGTGCTGCTGCCGAACCCGATCCCTTCTTGCTACAGCATCCAACCGCCACCGCAGCTGTTTCCTGTCTACCCTGCACCTGGATTGGTTCCATGGCTGCCACCGCTACAGCCATATTACTTTCAGCCACCCTGCATGTATGGACTCCAACAAGCGTGAGCCTACTGCTTTGACATGTTTGATTAGAACCAGAGACTACTTGGAGACTGTTCATACAGACTATTGCCATCGACAATTCATGGACTGTTTTCACAGACTGTTGTCATGGACAATTTGCAAACTGCTCATACTGGTCATTGAAACTAATGGACTGTTTATGGACTGTTTATACAGTTACCAGTCAACAAATATGAACTGTGAATATGGACTGTTGACAGTATGTGAACTGTGACCCTTGACCTTTGTGCAAGTACCAGTTTACCGGAGAGGATCTTCAATGTCAAGTTCATCAAAGACTATTTAAAAGAGGAAAACATTTGGTTTAATGTCGGGACGACATTTATTTTGTAGGAGAGATTGTGACGAGTTAAAAAAGGCTATAAGTGTATTACTGTTAATGTAAAAGCATAGTAAGTTCATAGTAGGCTAAGTAATGATGTTAAAATCTGTAATGAGGTTAAAAAGATCATCCATCATACATTACATCATACATACAAGGATTGTCATATGTTGTTTAAAAATTGTTAAAATGTTATGTTACATTGTTGACTTTATTCTTTATTGTTTAATGTAAGATGTAAAAGTGGTGATCTGTGATCTACTAGATGGTCTTAATCTAGGGTCCTGAGATGGATTATTATACCAGGGGAAGTCGAGGTATTTTCCTCATCAGAGTAAAGTTGTCTCTGAGGAAACGTCACCATCACTCTCGTGATTATTTCTCCCCATTTTCAGGTATGTTGTCGGTGTGAAACAAAGTTTACATGGTTGTAATAATCCGTTAACGTGTCAGGAGTCTTCCAGAGGCTTTGTGGGACATTTTGAGTAAATTAAAGTTCAGTTTTGCCGAGTGTAGTAAAATGTGTGTGTGAGCGAGGTCCCCGCTTGGAACATAAACCAACCATGGACGTGCCGAGTGCCGCCGCCATTTGGTGAATTCACATGTTCACATGTTGTATGTTTGGCACTGTTGTCGATATAATAACGTTTCATGCACTTTAGTGATTTGTATGACAGTTTATTGCCTTAATCTATTTAGTGCTGACAGTAATATTAGAGAAGATCAGAACTTTGCCTCAGGTAAATACTGTGGAACTGAAACATGGTCTGTACTTTCTACTACTCTCTGAAGAGATGCATTTCCTGTTGTTGTACTTTGTAAATTGTTGTATTTTTGGAGGAGGAGAATTCGAAAATCAGTTGTTCTCTCAGCTCAAGAAAGTCAGTGGCATGGCCGGGTCCAGAACAACACCCTATCACCCGATTGGAAATGGAAAAGTGGAGCGTATGAACAGGACACTGTTGCAAATGCTTAAGACATTGACTGAGACACAGAAATGAAGTTGGAAGGAGTCTCTGAACAAAGTGTTGTATGCCTATAACTGTACCCATTGTGAAGTGACAGGTTATTCACCATTCTATCTTCTGTTCGGGAGATCACCCAGACTTCCAGTTGATATGCTCTTTGGATTGTACACAGAGTCAGGCTTCAGTAACCAACGGGACTATGTGGAGAAATGGAGACAAGGAATGGAGGAAGCAGACGCCATTGCAAATGAAAATGCCCAGAAAGCTGCTGAAAGGAGTAAAAGGTACTATGACACAAAAGTGAGGGGTTCAGTGCTGCAGCCTGGTGAGCGAGCCTTGATCAAAAACCTGACACCAAGAGGAGGCCCAGGTAAACTTCGTGACTATTGGGAAGACACAGTTCACACAGTAGTGAGACAAATGGGTTCTGACCTGCCGATTTATGAAGTGAGACCAGAAAAGGGTAAGGGTCGCCCCAGGGTCCTACACAGAAACCTGCTCATGTCCTGTGACCATTTACCGTTTGAGACACAACCTGAAGCAAGTAAAGAGTGCAAAAGTAAACACAAAGGGAGACACCAGCCCGTATCACAGCCTCCAGAGCCTGATGACGACAGCGGGGATGAATATGACTTTTCATTATGAGCCACTTCAGGCCCCCACATCGCCTGCAGAAACTAACGAGAGACACGCTGAACCACAGATGGAGCCTGAACGCATCCCCCACCAGTGAAACTGAGCGTTGGAGTGCCAGTCTCTACTGCGCCGCCTGCACAGCCTCTTGGTGGAGAGCAGCTGGAGGAGCCTAGCTCACCTGTTGAAAACCTGCCTGGTGAGGAGATAAACTTACCTGCTGAAGATCTGTCTGATGATCACTCACCAAATACCTCCCCTTCATCAAGTGCTGCTGCAGAACCCGAGGAGCCGATCTACCAGCTGCCCCAAAGAGAGAGACGCCCACCGAGACGCATCACCGACGATCAGCTTGGTATCCCTCCTTGCTACAGCATCCGACCGCCACCGCAGCTGTTTCCTGTCTACCCTGCACCTGGATTGGTTCCATGGCTGCCACCGCTACAGCCATATTACTTTCAGCCACCCAGCATGTATGGACTCCAACAAGCGTGAGCCTACTGCTTTGACATGTTTGATTAGAACCACAGACTACTTGTAGACTGTTCATACAGACTATTGCCATCGACAATTCATGGACTGTTTTCACAGACTGTTTTCATGGACAATTTGCAAACTGCTCATACTGGTCATTGAAAGTAATGGACTGTTGATCAAGAGCATGTGGAACAACTGGTTATGGACTGTTTATGGACTGTTTATACAGTTACCAGTCAACAATTATGGACTGTGAATATGGACTGTTGACGGTATGTGAACTGTGACCCTTGACCTTTGTGCAAGTACCAGTTTACCGAAGAGGATCTTCAATGTCAAGTTCATCAAAGACTATTTAAAAGAGGAAAACATTTGGTTTAATGTCGGGACGACATTTATTTTGTAGGAGAGAGTGTGACGAGTTAAAAAAGGCTATAAGTGTATTACTGTTAATGTAAAAGCATAGTAAGTTCATAGTAGGCTAAGTAATGATGTTAAAATCTGTAATGAGGTTAAAAATCATACGTCATACATTACATCATACATACAAGGATTGTCATATGTTGTTTAAAAATTGTTAAAAGGTGATGTTACATTGTTTAATTTATTCTTTATTGTTTAATATAAGATGTAAAAGTGGTGATCTGTGATCTACAAGATGGTCTTAATCTAGGGTCCTGAGATGGATTATTATAATATACAGGGGAACTCGAGGTATTTTCCTCATCAGAGTAAAGTTGTCTCTGACGAAACGTCACCGTCACTCTGGTGATTATTTCTCTCCATTTTCAGGTATGTTGTCGGTGTAAAACAAAGTTTACATGGTTGTAATAATCCGTTAACGTGTCAGGAGTTTTCCAGAGGCTTTGTGGGACATTTTGAGTAAATTAAAGTTCGGTTTTGCCGAGTGTAGTAAAATGTGTGTGTGAGCGAGGTCCCCGCTTGGAACATAAACCAACCATGGACGTGCCGAGTGCCGCCACCGTTTGGTGAATTTAAATGTTCACATGTTGTATGTTTGGCACTGTTGTCGATATAATAATGTTTCATGTACTTTAGTGATTTGTATGACAAGTTTATTGCCTTAAGCTATTTAGTGCTGACAGTAATATTAGAGAAGATCAGAACTACGCCTCAGGTAAATACTGTGGAACTGAAACATGGTCTGTACTTTCTACTACTCTCTAAAGAGATGCATTTCCTGTTGTTGTATTTTGTAAATTGATGTATTTTTGTAAAAGCTATTTATTAGAGGAAAGTTGTCTCTGAGGAAACGTCACCATCACTCTCGTGATTATTTCTCCCCATTTTCAGGGGCGTAACATAACCACGTATTGGACCAACAACATCATACAGACACAATACACAAAATATCTGATCCCTCCAGCCACCCCCCTCCCCCCCCATCCAGGCTCCAATATTAAAACAACCTCACATTCCACATGTGATTATAAACACGTATTGATTTCCAATGTGACTGCATAGAAGGTCCCATGTGTCTCCACCGGGACAGAGACTCAGAGAGAGCTGTCTCTCTTGCCTCCACACTGTACTGAATCAATGTGTCGCTATCCAGGCAATAGCCTCAATATTCTCTCCCGCTCTGTTTCCAATTTGGTGCTCGATTGGAGACATCATTCTTCAGTTGTCTTCACAGAGAGTGGCTGTCAGTGGGGACGTTAGTCTATCCACTGGCCGGTGGGCTGTGGAGGCGGCGCTGCATTTGTATTGTGAGTGCATGCGGGGCCTCTGTGTACTGAGGAGTGTTGCAAGCTCTTGTCTTGTTGTCCTCACAGTTTATTCTGTATTCACTGCCATCACACAACAACTGATCTCTATATTTGAGATTTGTTAAAATATACACCTGTACAAAATTACATTAGAACATGCAGATTTTTGTTGTTGTTCAGATTTCTAAAGATATGGGTCCAAGTAAGACGCTACAGTGACTGAATTTAAAGATGCACTAGTCAATATTTTGATATTAACAATAGTCCCTCCCCTTCCGGTGGACCCCATGGGACCATTTTTTTGATCCCGTTTGAATTGCGCCATGAATCACACAGATGATATTTGTCAATTTAAAAGATAATTTTGCAAGTCAAGAAAGTCTCTGTTTGTTGTAGTATCATTTAGTTTTGTGTGAAACCACTCAGTAAACGACATCTCTCGTCTCGCACAACATACGCACGCTATAACTAAGCTATAACTAGGCTATAACTAGGCTATAACTACCATATAACAATTTATGGTGTCTAAAGAGGTTAGTGTAGTTGCAATAGCATCAGTTCTATCAGAGGATTTCTTCATTGAAAGAAAAACAGAGAATTGCGCTGAAGGCAAACATGTTTTCGCTCTTCTCTCGACTGGCTTCGGCAAGAGTTTGATTGACAGATGGTTCATCCAATCACCTGCTATGTATTTTTTTGTTTCCAATGATGTCTTCTCTGATGGCTCTGTGTAACAAACCATCTGGCGCATCAAGTTAGGCCCATGAGGGGCAGGCATAGTAATATGTATGACACAATAATAAAAATGTCATTCCTCCGTGCAATAAACACAATGTGCATAAACTGTAAGAAGCTGAATCGGTTTAGATAATGACACAATATTAAAGTGAATGTGATTCTCTGATGTTGCTGATGATGTTCTCCCTGATGTGTGATGAAAGCTGATTTCTGCGTCTAATGCTTTTATAATCTGCTGGTTAGACGTCACAGTGCACTTAAAATACATTGCTGCAGCTTCTCATGCCACTTTATATATTAAAAAAAACCTCTCAGAGGAAACTGTCAACGTCCCAAAGCCTCACATATCATAAATGTGTGTTGCCGTTAAGGCAGTGGGTGGAATTGGAACATAAAAGTGTTAACCTGACAGTCAATTAGTATGCAGCTATCTCCTGTGGGTATGTTGGCTATGCAAAATCAAATTGAGCAGCTGCTGATAGACACAACCTTTTTTTTTGTTAAATTCAATTATTAGAAACACTTTTCCGAATCCCTCCACATTATTGTTTTGTTGGCTATCCAGCCTAGTCGGGCTACTTGTTATGTAGTTGGGCATGTATATTGTGTTGGGCAGGTTGTGATAATTTGGGCTGCTTTTTGAACCATTTGGGCCGTTTCCTCTAATGAAAACTAAATCTACCCCTCCTCTCATATCATTGAGTTTGACAGGGCAAAAATGAATGTTGTGAGCCGATGATAATTCTCTGTGAGTTCATCACTACGACCAACCATGTTGACATTACACATAGGAATTATGGAATCCATTGTTAACATAAAAATATTGATTAATGCTGCTTTAAAATTAAGTAATATCTAATTGAAACACCTCATCACAGGATATGGCTTTAGGGTGGACATGAGTTGTGAGCTGTTTTTTTTCCAGCCCAGTCACCAGGGAAAAATGTTTAAAAGACCACGGATTAAACACCGAATCTACAGTCGCACCCCCTCCCTCTGCTCTCTCGCTGAAAGAAGTCATCAACGCGTCATCAGCTACACTGCGCACTGCAGATCATGATCCGGATCGCCACCAAAATCTAATGGATCGTTCATTGTGCCACACCCCACCCCTCCAAAAAATTTCATTCAAATCCATCGCGGACTTTTGGAGTAATCCTCCAAACGGACAAACCAACAAACCAACGCCGGTGAAAACATAACCTCCTTCCTACGCCTTCGGCCTTGGCGGAGGTAATAACCGCAGGCTTATTCTTTTAGGTCATGATTTTTCTGATATTCATGTCTTGGTAGGATTATGGTGAAACCAGATTACACAAAAAAAAGAGTACATTTATTCCAACTAGCTCATCTCATCGAGAAACCTGAAGAACTGCACCAGAAAACGCAGCACAGCTGGCCCCGGGTTGTTTTCAGAGCGTACAGTATTCGGTGATGTATGTGCGTCAGTGTGTGAACATGTGCTTGCAAGTGTCTGTGCAGAGGGCCGCTGCATTTCATATTCCTCCCGTCTCCTTTTTTATTAGGTTGTTTACCAGTAGAGCTGAATACCGAGCAGTCGGGGGTAGAGAGTGAAAAGTGAGGGGGGGTGAGTTGGGGGTTTGAATTTAGAGGCATTTTTCTAAATTTTATCCAATTTCTGTAATTCTCAAGCCTCCTGTTTTCAAAGGTCCCTCCACTCTCCTTTCCAGTCTGTGGCAGGCAGAGAAGCCTGAGCGCTGAGGCTTATAGACTAATATAATCACCCACCCGCCCACCTACCACCCACCCAGCCCGACCGCCACCCTCACACACTGATGTTGGGCCAATTCTCACTATATTTGCACAGCTGCAGCACCCAGGGTGCCTTATGATTATGAAGATGAGGGGAAACAGAGAGCTGCAAGCTGTCTGCTGTCTCCGGGGCCCATCATCACCTCTGTCTCTCTCTCTGACGTGCAGGTGAATCTCAGCTGTTTCACATGATGCACAACCACTGGTTTTCTTCTACCAACTGGTGTATTTTTAGTTCATCCCCATGTTGTTTTCACTGACTCTCAGCGTAGAGACGCGGCCTGTCCCGCAGACACTAACTGGGGTTCAGGTATGGACGAATACTTACACTAGAACCGGAGAGAGCATCACCTGAGTGGTAAAGATTAGAATTGTTCCGATACCGATACCAGTGTCTGAAATGCGTCCGATACTGCCCAAAATTCGGTAATGGGTATCGGCGAGTACGCCAGTCTATGCACACAACAGAGCGGTGCTAGTGGAGAGTGTAGCGGTAGTCAGAGCGAGGAAAATGTCAGCCATTTGACAATATTTCACAGTCCAACGAGTAAAAAGGATGATATGTCCAGTATGTAAAGCCTCGGACACACCAGGAACGTCAGCAGCGCGTGGCGTCTGCATTACCTGTTGTTTTTTATTCCGGCGTCCGTGTTAACAGGTTAGAGCAGCCACACTGCCCGCGTGAGACGCCCGTCTCAGCTGCGTCTCTGCTAGAGAATAGAGGTCTCGCCTATTTTTGACGCGTGCCGTGCATCTCACAGCAACAACAGACAGTGAAGGTGATCTATTGACTGTATATTAACATCATACCAGCTACATTACTACAGTTTTGAGGTCTATCTGTAGAATATGTTACGGAGATGAAAAAAAAGTAAAGACTTATTTTTAAATCAACACTTCCTGCTTTCATTTCAAAATAAAAGCCCTCAAGCGTTTTTTCTGTGGACAGATTTCCTTAATTTGTTAACACGAGACTTTTATTCTGAAATATGTGCCGGAAAGTGTTCTAGAACATGCAGTGACTTGGAGAGCTCCATGAATGAATATAGTACGGAGTTTTAATTGTGGATTATTACTATTATTTACAAATTACCACACGTTTCTTAACCTTTCTCGGTCTAAAATAAATATAAATGACATTTATAATTAAATGAAATGGCCATTAAAAGGCAACCTCTATGTAGAAAGAAAGAGCTGACAGCAGCAGCTGCAGCAGCAGAGACGCAGCTGCAATGCAGCTAGTGTGAACACCCGATGCGTGAATCACGCAGCCACCACGCCACGCAGCCGCCACGCGCTACTGACGTTCCCTTTGTACAGCTAAAGCACTAGCAAGCTGAGGTGGACAGAGAGCTTTATTTGAGCTGATACCGACCCATGCCCGGATCAGTTCCATTTCAAATAGGACATTTCTAATTAACCCCTCAGACATTTCATTTGTTTTACAAAGAAAAATCCAGACTCTCAGGTGAAGGAAAACTCCAAAGGAAGTCAAATCTTGTCACACTCCACACACATTCCACAGACACACACAGTGCCACGCGACAGGTGAGCTCCAAGTGAGCTCCAGGTGAGCTGATCTTTGCGCCAGCAGCATCCTGCTGAGGCTCCCTGGGGCTCCTGTGATAGCGAGCCTCCGGGGCCGAGCGGGCCTCAGCAGTCATGGTGAGCCAGCGGAGCCCGCTGACAGTGTGCAGACAGGCTTTTGCAGGAGCTGTTCTACAGCCAACGTACATTGAATTTGCCTTTCCAAGGCACACAGGATGTGATGTAACTATCCCCGGCATCCTGGGGTTTGACAGATTTTGACAACAAATGACGATCTTATGTAAGGCAACTACAACAAGAGCCAGGGCCGCTGTGTGACTACCCACTGTGTACTGTAGCTCTGCCATACAGAAGTCTCAGTCAATGAGAAACATGGGAGACTTTTCAATATGGACACCAACTTGCACCAACATCTTTTGTCTTGTTCCATTTGAATGCTATTGCTTGTGGTTTGCAGTTGTTACAAGTTGGGTTTTATTTTCCTAGTTTTGCTCATCATTTCTATCAGTTATGATGAAGTAATAGGTTCAATTTGGGAACATGGCAACAACAAAGTAAGCAGTCAAAGGTCACCAGGGGCCTAAAGCCCTATGTTCACTACGTGGTTATTTGGGGTTATTTGATTTATGCCATCACAAAACTTTACAGGTGTTTAACTGAGATCAAAATGAGGACCGAATTCAAAGATGGGTGTGGTCCAAGCAAGGGTATAAAAAGAAGTGCCGTTGGCGGTTAGCCACTATGGCTAGCCTATGGGACTAACTAGCTCAATGCTACTTCCGCTAGCTCACAGGAAGTCACGCCCATAATCATTTCTACAGTAACACCCCCGAGAATAAGGTGGAAAGATAAGATATATTTTAATAAATACAGTTGTACCGACAGAATACAGCAGAGCACAGAAGCCGTTTACATGTCGTGAGGCTCACATCTGTTTGTCTACTGACATGAGGAGCGCAGTGATGATCCCGCGGATCCAAGCGGGACGTCAGATGAGTAGGCGGTCCTTAATGTATTCATAATGTATGAGTAGGCGGTCCATAGTGTTTATTAATTTCTGACCTATTTATTTACCTATGCTGTTTTTAGCCATTTTCTCATGTCTTGTCATGGCATGCTGTATGTTTGTCAAACTGTACTGTATCTGTGCTGTTTGTGTCGCTTGTGTGGACTGTGTTTTTATACTCTTGCCGCTGTCTCTTGGCCAGGTCATCATTGTAAATGAGAATTGGTTCTCAATTGATTTTACCTGGTTAAATAAAGGTCAAATAAATAAAATAAAAATGTGGCCCAGGACACACTCGCATACACACTGCTAAAAGAATGTGGCCGTACAGAATGTGACAACCTCTGAATGTGGTCTGGGCATTCACACCTGTACTTAAAGCTGTCCACTTGTCATCGGATCACCCAGAATGCATGTTAAACCAGGTCTGAACAGGGCAGTCCTCAGTCCTCTGCCTTAGGCCCTGTTCACACCTGGTATTAACATGCATCCTCAGTGATCCGATCACAAGTGGACAGCTTTAAGTACATCTGTTCACACCTGGCATTAGAATGCGTCTTCAGTGACCACTTGTGATCCGATCTCACTTCCCCGCTCTATATGCAAATAAATACGTAGTAAACACACGGCTAATACAGCAGCCGTTGTGACGTATACTACGAAATGTCAGTAGGATAACGGGTACATTTTATTAACATTTTTATCAAAATATAAGGTTATTGTCCGTGTCTGTACTAGTCTGTAGATATGTTGCCTATAGATAAGATATGTAAGGGATAATGTACAGCGAGCCGGTCATTGGACCCCGACGCGAAGCAAAGGCAACATCGTGGCAAATGTCAATGTTTTTTTACTCTCTCTATGATAGAGCAACGACACACATTAACGCTCCCATTGGAACTCTTGGAAACATACAGAGCAGAAAAACAACAGGCAAAAATTAATTCATACATAAGATAAAAGATAGTTTCAACTGACTGTTCAACTGTTACCCCCATCTGCTGCATTTCCCTCAGTGGTATAACCTCTGACCTTATGTGGCCTGAACAGCTAGTAAGGATGCTCGCTGTGCCAGAGGCAGAGCAGCAGGGCCAACAGAGGAGCCATTAGCCGGTGACGCTGGCTAGATGGGGCCGCTGACCTTCATAAGCTCCACTCAACGCTGCAATCACAGCAAGTCCTGCACTAAAATAACCAATCCTCTGTGTGACCCGAGGCTTATTCACTACCAAAACGCTCTCTTTTACATGGAAATGATCAGTATTCATGTCTGAGCGCAAGTGTAATACAACGTAAATCCTCCAGTACAACCCGCATTTCAGCAAATAATCAGTTTGAATAAATTAGCATCGATGGTGAGGACATTTGCAGCTATGGCACCTTCATGTGTCCAACAGTAATGGAATTCAACAACACTGACATAGCCCTTTAACACAACCAATCTAAATGACATATTAAAAAGCTGATTACCCTCAGGAACATTGTGACCAGACATTATGTCTCTACTTCTTTCACTTCTGCTTAAACGTCTTCCACTTCCTTAAAACCAATATCAGCTGCAGGTGGTTATATCTGATGACTTTGCGTTAACACGCCCCTAATTTTAACCCAAACCACGATCTTTTCCTAAACCTAACCAAGTAAACCTAAAAACTAAGTAAACCTACGTTGTAAGTTTATTTTGAAAAGACACTATATGCATGTAACGAGTAGAAACTGTATGTTTCCTGTGAACATGTCAGTTTATTTGGAAAAGACACCATGCATGTAACGAGCGGAAACTGACACGCCGTCCCTGACGCGTCTGGATCTGATTCCAGAGGGGAACCTAGAGCGTCATAGTTTGAAGCGTACAGAAGGGCCACGGACCAAACGTCGGTATTTGGCGAGCTGGGAGTGAGAATGTTTTGCACAAGGTGGTTAGCCTCGGCTCGTTACCCTTCATATTGTGTGACCTCTCATTAAGACATGAGCTTTGACCACTTTTCAAACAAATATTAGTTCCCTCACAGATTGTTTCATTCGAATGGTTTTAGAGGCTAAACGCCATTCAAAAGAAACACTATAAGAAATAGGAAAATTTGTCCCCTCCAATATTTGACCTGGCTCATCATTAGATCCTCCTGAAGCTGAAAGAAAGCTCTATATTCAGTGTTAAACTGACTCCAAATCCCCAAAACCCCTCCTGCTTCATGTTAGTGTTCATGTCAACCAGCAACAAAGTCTGTGGCCGTGCTGTATCCTCTGTGCACCACACACACATCTGTGATACACAAGTCCATCACTTGCATGTCTCGTCTGCTTGAATTGCAGCATCACTGGTGCACATGTTGAATGTAAACTAGCTCTTGATGAACACATCTGGACAGATGTTTTTCAGTGTAACTGGAGGATCATGTGAGTTTCACTCAGTCACTTGTCTTTTGAAAACTGTCCTCAGTTGATTTGGCCAACACGTCCTCCTACCTGAACGACAGACATGGTTGTTTGCCAATGACTCCCAGTTTAAGCAACACAACTATGTGGTTAGTTTTAGGCAACAAAACTACCTCCCTATCCCTTTGTCGCGCTTTATACTACGTCCCCTGACTTCCTCGTCTGCTCCCATCATAATTATTGGTGTGTTGTTGGTCAAAGCCAGTTGGTCCCCCTTGCTGCCAATAGTCAATATTCAAAGAAAACAAAATTAACACAACTTGCGATTTTTAGGTTGTAACTGGTTCAGTTTTAAAGCTAGAGTGAAGATAAAACCTGAAGAATCCATCGGTACCAACCATGTCATAATAGCTTGTCGGGAAGAAGGCTAAATAATGCTGCAAAATTAAATTACATTTTGGCGAGGAAAAACTGGCATGGCCATTTTCAAAGGGGTCCCTTGACCTCTGACCTCAAGATATGTGAATGTAAATGGGTTCTATGGGTACCCACGAGTCTCCCCTTTACAGACATGCCCACTTTATGATAATCACATGCAGTTTGTTGTTGCCTGTTGGGCTGCAGTTTGCCATGTTATGATTGAAGCATATTGTTTTAAGCTAAATGCAGTACCTGTGAGGGTTTCTGGACAATATCTGTCATTGTTTTGTGTTGTTTATTGATTTCCAATAATAAAGATATACATACATTTGCATAAAGCAGCATATCTGCCCACTCCCATGTTGATAAGAGTATTAAATACTTGACAAATCTCCCTTTAAGGTACATTTTGAACAGATAAAAATATGTGATTAATTTGGGATTAATGGCGATTAACTATTTGAATGGACTGAGTGTTTGCTCAGGAAACGTAGCCATGTCAAGAACAGCTACTAAATGAACCTCGAGGTGAAACTGTTTTACCAAGTGCTGCTTCCAAGAATGAACTTTGAACCTGTAAGTCAAGTATTAAAGTATTTCAAAACAGCTTCACTTGCATATAACTCATAGCACATAAGGTTGCAACAATTGCACTTTATTGGATCACTTCCAACAGATAACAGTATTGTCGTATATTGATAACTTCTATACTATATATACAATATTATTAAGCAAAGGTCATCATATCCATCATATTAGAGGTGAATGTCAGTAACTCTCTCATATATGATTTCTTTTTTTTTTTTATTATCAGCCGGGTCTATTGACAATCCAATATTTAATCTAACTGTGACTGACTTCCCTTCAGTGTTGTGTTTGAGTCGCTGCGTTGACACACTGTTTGAAGAAAAGCCTGATAATGACATTCTCTGTGTGTTTAGCTTATGATCTACTCTGAGTGGGTTTTCATCTATCTGGAGTAGGCTGCCTGTGTGTCAGCGCACTTTTACCTTCACACACTCTTCATTATTTGATTACCTGTAACGGTGATAAAAGGGAGACTTGACTGTACAGTGAGCTAGCCACTGTACCTCCATTTCAATTTGATCCTGCTAACTCTCTGAGAGTCTTCCTCTTCTAACCCATCAGTCCAACACTTAACCACATCAGTCTGGGGATGACTGTCTCACACACACACACACACACACACACACACACACACACACACACCACATTAATAATCATTAGGCTTATTTCCATGTGTTTTCTATGCAGGTGCATCCAAATGTCAACTGAGAAATCGTCAGTGCAACTGCAAATTGGAGGTTTGAATTCCTCAACGTACAGAGTGCCATATACGTTAATGAGAGGTGAGCGGTGAAATTGAATAATGCCAAAAAGAATTCCCATGGTGTGAGACCGAGAGAGTGGAGGGGGGGGGGTCATGCATAAACATTTCTCTCAGTGTTGGAAATCATCCTGAGCACCCTCAGCACAATTGGCTCCTCTTTAAAGGTAATATATTCTAATAGAGAACACAGTGTAAGGACGGTGGCTCCGCACACAGCTGAAGTGATATTTGTGTAGCGCTGTCTGCTTTGTTTTTCCATAAAGAAAAATTAAGCATATAAGGGCAATTTGTTAAGAAGCAAGTGAGCCTGCACAATATAAGCTTTTTCTAAAGTGCAATTTGCATCTCTACTCGAGGGTGATGCTTTTTTGTTATTCTGCGTGGTGCTGTTAGGGACGCTTCATCTGAATTTGAAGGAAGCACATCTAAATCCCAGCGCGGCGATACGAAGCACCCTCGTGGCAAGGTGCCACCAGCGCTGTTTGTGTTCCTCTAGCCGGGGCCATTAAGCGCTCTTAGCAAAGCAAATCTTTTCTTGTACTGCGAGCACTTTGATTTACAGCCGCCCAGGGCTAACTCTCAACACCTGCAGCCTGTTAGACGTCATTATGCTGTATGCCAGGGTGTAAACTCTACACTAAACGCTGCCTTGAAACTCGTTGGTTTGACACTAAAAGCTGCGTTTTTGGAATGGACCATGACCATGTGTAGTAAAGTACGATGCCAATAGTATGATCTATACAGCTGTAACACAATGTGCTGAGGATGTTTCTTCTGGGGGCTGCACGGTGGCGCCTCACAGCAAGAGGGTCGCAGGTTCAAATCCGGCTCGGGGTCCTTCGTGGTGGAGTTTGCATGTTCTCCCCGTGTCAGCGTGGGTTTTCTCCGGGTTCTCCGGTTTCCTCCCACAGGCCAAAGACATGCAGGTTAGGTTCATTTTTTGACTAGTTGTTGATAGTCTGGAGACCTGTCCAGGGTGCACCCCCCCGCCTTCGCCCAATGTCAGCTGGGATCGGCTCCTGCCCCCCTGTGACCCTGAACAGGATAAGATGTTACAGATAATGGATGGATGTTTCTTATGTATAGTCTTTGTCTAACCACCATGGAGATCAAGACCTTTTTTGCAAGACAGACCTGAGTGCAGCAGAGAGCATAAACAGTCACACAAAAGCACATGCATAAAGTAGGCAACAATCACACAAACAACCTCGAGGGACATATATCCAGTGCTCGAAGTGGGCGGCAGTACCGGTTAGTACCGGTGTGTACTTCTTCATTTTACTCCTTGGTGTACGTGACTTTTTCTTTCAAACTGGCACTTCTCACAAGCTGCCGCTACTCTTCTCTTCTCTCTTCTCTCCAGATCAGCTTCTCTGGGAAATTGATAATGGTGCAGCGGTATAGCGTTTTTGCAACGCGCCTCAAAAGCCGTATGAACATAAAAACTATGTGGAGAGAATCTGGATGAGCCGACGCGCGGCACGGGGGAGGGGAGGGGGGTGAGAATGACGGCTTTTTCGGGGAGGGGCTTAAAGTCAGTAACTTTACCCTTACTCCTTAAGGGTCATTCAAAAGACAAAATATGGATTTCCCTTGTAGGGGGCAGAAAAAAATACTATCCTAAATTACTGACGTGCAAATTCTCACAGGACATCTATTATTCAATTCAATTCAATGTTTTTATAATATAGCGTCAAATCATACCAGAAGTTATCTCAAGATGCTTTTCATATAGAGCAGGTCTAGACCGTCGGTAGACCGCAGGTCGAGACCCAACAAGTGATCCCCATGAGCATGCATTATGTAGTGGCATGCAGTGGCAAGAAAAAACTGACCTTTAGCGGGTAGAAACCTAGAGCAGAACCTAGAGCAGAACCTAGAGCAGAACCTAGAGCAGAACCTAGAGCAGAACCCGACTCTGGATGGGCAGCCATCTGCCTTGACCGGTTGGGTTGAGAGAGAGAGAGAGAGAGAGAGAGAGAGAGGGGGGTGGGGGGGGGATGCACAGCAACCACATTAATAGCACAACAGCTATAAGTAGTAATACAAACAGGACTAGTAACAATAAGCAATAGCGGTGGATGAAATAGAGTGATAATAGAATTATAATAGCTGTAATAATAATAGAAATATAACTACTACTAATAACAAAAAAACTGCTGATAATGATGATGGTAGCAGTGGGTGTCAAGGCGGCAGCAGACGCGGAGCAGATGCGGCAGCACAGCAGCAGACGTAACCACGATCCAGGTGTAACCCTGATCCAGGTGTAACCCCGATTAAGGTGTAACCACGATCCAGGTGTAACCCCGATCCAGGTGTAACCCCGCTCCATGGATACCTGCGAGATGAGAAAGCACAAAGACTCCGAGGAAGAAATCAAGTTAGTAACAATGAATGGGACATGACTGCATCCAGATGGAGAGAGAGAGAAGGAGAGAGGAGCTCTGTGTGTCATAGGAAGTCCCCCGGCAGTCTAGGCCTATAGCAGCTTAACTAGGGGCTGGTCCAAGGCAGCCTGAGCCAGACTTGGACCAGCCCTAACTATAAGCGTTATCAAAGAGGACATTCTTAAATGTGGAGAGGGTGTCTGCCTCCCGGACTGAAACTGGGAGCTGGTTCCACAGAAGAGGAGCTTGATAGCTGAAGGCTCTGACTCCCATTCTACTTTTGGAGACTCTAGGAACCTCAAGTAACCCTGCAGTAACCCTATTATCAGCTGACCTCCTCCGTCAGGTGGAATATGGTAATTTGGGGAATCTTTAAGTCAAGTCAATTTTATTTGTATAGCCCAATATCACAAATCCTGAACTTGCCTCAGGGGGCTTTACAATCTGTACTTTGCTATTACAGACAATTAAATTATGGACATGGCAGATGAACATGGGGTTTCTTAAGAACAAAGATAATCTCTGTAATTATGAGAAACCCAGGTTGCACTGGTCCTGTGTGGATACGATTTAGTGAGTGTTTCTCTGTAAACAGGGCTTTGTTCAGATTAACTGATGCAGTCGGCAGCATGTCTCTAAAGACTCTCTGGAAAACTATTGTGATTTAGAATTTATACCTTTTTGAGGCTTACTTTATCTTATTTTCACAATTTTCTCTGTAACATTCTGTTGTCTTTCATGTTTTTGTTGTCCTTTAATGTCCTTGTCTGTTATCCCGTGAAGCTGTGTGCTATACTTTTGTCACCATTTCAAAGGAAAAACAACTTTTCTGATATTGTTGTTTGAAACCAAAGTAGCAAAGCTGCACGTCCGCTGCTCCATCACGACGTGTTGGAGCCGATGCAGGACACCGTCTGATGCAGTTGTAATGTTTAATAAATCGTCTCAGGCAGCGGTGATGCATGGATTATTTACAGCTCAGGGAGTGTTCCTCCGATAGGCCACAGAGACGGGTTAACCAGACACCATTTCTCTCATTGTCCTGTGACATTTCATTTATTGATAATTTATGTGGATTAGATTAGCAGTGCGAAGAGTAATCACAATTGATGGCGTTAAAAGGGCAGGCCTTCAGGCCACTCACAGTACAGGGTAAAGAAAGATGCCCGGCAGCCACCAGATCACAAACACTGGGATTTCTCCATAAGACAGGAAACAGAGATTTAAAAGGAACGAGGGGCAGATTAGTGTTTGTGCTGCTTTCTGATCGGGATTCACTGTTGGACATAAGAACAGAGTCATTATTTGCATTTACTTGGTTAAACATACCCAAGTAACTTATTTGAGTAAATTGCAGTTGTTTTACTGTCTGTACCACTACGACACTCGTTACACTTATTTTATTTAGGCCTATTTATTATTTTCTACATTGCACATTGTGTAAAAAAGCTGGTATTCTGCTGATCCCAGGTCTGCTGTGGCTCTCTGTTATCATGTCTCAGTAGAATAATGAAGGAAGCGACAGCGGGAGATTGAGATGAGATGAATCCTCCCTGACCTGACCTGACCTCACTCTTTGTGCTCTCAGACTGCGGCTGCAGCTCATGCAGACCACAGCTCAGACTGAGCAGTTGTGATTGCTGGTCTGTGGTCAGTACACTGGTTTGTGTGATGGTATAACATTAAATTAAAGAGGACCTATCATACTTATTTTCAGGTGCATACTTGCATTTTTTGGGATTCTACTAGGATATGTTTACATGATTTAATGTTCAAAAAAAGCTTTATTTTTCTCATACCGACCTCTTTTCACGCTCTGTTTGAGCTCCCCAACCCCCCAAAAAGTCTAGTCTGCTCTGATTGGACAGCTGGCACACTGTTGTACTATGCAAATGTGTTACTTGGTGACATCACCACGATACGGGAAAAAAAAAAGGCGGGACTTCAAGCGAGGCGTTTCAGGTAGTTCAGAAGCAGTGTTTGTGTGGGAGAGAGTAACTCCCTTTAGCCTGGACTTTGGCCTTTGTAACTTTGCAAACATTTTACATGCACAAAAAACTATATATAACACATGAAAGGAAAGAGAAAAAGCACAAAAGCACAATAGGACCTCTTTAAGCATGGCCATTCATGACGCTTGATAAAAAGAGAGAGTAATATAAAGGAAAAAAAAATGCACGCAAAAAAGAATTTACTACTTTAATTGCACTTCTTGACACCCACAAATCCTCTTCTGGTAGAAGTAATGAATTGAACACAGCTGCATATACTATACAATACATGATAAATGTCACATCATTATATCCTTATTTGGATAAGAAATGTCTTAATACCTCTGCTACTGCCAGAAGCTCATTACACATAAAGATGAAGTTATGAATATGTGATCTGTACCCCTTATAATGACTATCATCATGACTATTATGGTACTGTTTAATGTTTCATTTGCTGAATGTTAGTGGATCTCACTAGTTTGTGTCATTCAGATGTGCAGTTGGTCTGTTTTCAGGGAGATTGGGGTGGGCTCACACCTGATCTATGCTTGTTGACTTATTAGTGGAATTAATAGAGTATTGATGTAATAATCATGGGAGTTTTGTGATCAGAGGAATAGTGAGACGTTTAGAGGAATACACTTGTTTTCTTTCTGGTGGAGAGTTCTGTCCAAAGGTAACAAAACCCACCTAGCAGCACCTATAAAGCTCACTGATGAACACATTAGATCACATTAATCTGTAGGCTATAAAGTGTAAAAATGACAATTTGCCATGTTACTGTGGGTTACATTTTGCTAAGCTAAGCTAACTGTCTTCTGGCTATAGCTTAATATTATTGTACAGTCAGAGAGTGTCTCCAAAATGTCAAACTATTCTTTTAAAACAGGGGTTGTGAAACATTTTGGGGCCAGGGCCACGGACCCCCTCATAGTCGTAACACTGATGAAGCATATACTTTCTACCATTTGTACTCTTAGCTGCCATTGGACCTATTTGTATTCTTAAACTTTTCAACCTAAATACTGTTTTATATAGTGATAAACAGAAACACATTTCAGTTTGAATCATGTTAGCACCACTTTGTTTTTCCCTGATATTCCGGGTGCTTCAGTGTAATCAGATGTCTCTTTAGCTCGGCCGGCTTCGTAACTTCATTCGCTATCACCTGAAAACACATGATGCATGTTGGTCTCCCATCGCTGTTCTCAACAAAATCAAACTCGACATAACTGTCGTCATATTTTCTCAATTTAGCTAGTTTGGGCTTAGCGTCCCTTGACGATGTGGACCGACTCAAATATTTCTCCATGCTCGCCAGCTAGCTAGCTGGCTAATAAGCTAAGCTAAGCAGCAGCAGGAACGGTTCGTTGACAAGCCTCCAGGAAGAGCGCCGGTCGTTGATCCCAGCTTTCGTAGTGGCCAAACAGTGGTACTGCAACTTCCGTGTCCGTCACATGACGCCATCAGGCCCAAAAATACTTTTTCCCATAGACTTCCATTGGGAAAGAGACGTCTGTAACTCAGAGGATCATTTTAAATTTGTAAAATTAACTAACACCTGAATCCAGAGTTATTTCCCTTCCTCCGTTCATGTGAATGAGACCCAGACCGAGGCTGGAGCGCAAGCCGTGAAGACGGCGTGACATTGGGACCCCGTGACCAACTCATACTTTTCCAAGTGGAAGTCGAGCCATTTAGGCTTCATGCGCCACTGAGCAACTTTCATAGGAATGAACGGGGCCCCGCCTCCAACGCTGGATCCAGTTCTCTTAATACATCGATGTTCGTTGCGCCCTGAGTGAAGCGACTGATTCACGACAGATTGACATGATGTGTTACAATAATATCAGAGTTTCTATTGGCCCAAAGCTAACATGGGTGGGAGTAATGTACACAATGTGCTTGTTTTATTGGTGCAAATGGTCCCCATCTGGGACCCCACTTTGAGAATCACTGCTTTAAGAGATGAAGCCTGGCAATATTGTCATGGGATATTTAAGGAATCATCCAATTTGGAGATGACAATGTGACATTTCATGAGAAACTATATATCTATAAATACAGATACATTTCACTGCTTTACCTGACAAAGACCATCAATGGTTCAAATGATGTCAGTCATGCACATAAAGTAAATGAAGCAGTAGTGTTTCCATGTATTTTTCTGTGGATACTCTTACTCAAGTAGTTATTTTGATGACTACTGTAACTGCTATTTGAGTACTTGTTCTTACAAAGTGACAGTACTTTTACTTG
>CAKAKR010062269.1:0-31604 GCA_916700685.1 Adelosebastes latens
TGAACCTGCATGATTTCGTCTGATTTTGTGCGGAATCATCCCCGGTGGCACCGATGCCAAGCATTGAGAGTAACTATATAGAAATAGCCAATCTTCTCGCTGATGGTCTCGCTTGCTTGTGTAGGTCATATAGAGGCATCAGTATTACATTGAGACGGTTTCATAACCAGTTAAAAATTCCCCATAGTAGCGTTTAATCCATCAAATGCATTATATTTTATTAACTGAAGACGTGATTTGTATGTAAAATATTAATTTGTAAAGTATCCAGTAACTGTCAGTGTAGTGGAGTTAAAAGTATAATATTTGCCTCTAAAACATGGAGCAGAAATAGAGAATAAGAAAAACATAAAGAGGCGATATATAGCGTTAAGAGTGTTAAAACTGCAGAAAAAAAAGAGACAAGTAGGAGAAGACAGGACTCAGTAAAGAGGTCAGAGAGCATTCCAGGGAACGTTTGCATTGCGCATGTAATGCCCACTCGGAGCTGTGTGAGGGTGATGTTTCTAAAAAAGTGATGAATCTCTTACATCTCGGTGATAGCTTGAGTGCAGAGGCCTCTGAAGGCATTGGCGGGGACTATCTTTATGTGGCGGTTGTCTTGCAGGTAACTAAGAGGCACAAAGATCAAAAACACAGGATTAACAACACATACTGAGAAGTACGTAAGTGGTAAGTAGAGAAAACAGCAGATATATGTGGACTAAGATATCGTGAATACATGCTACAACCCCCTTTAAATCCACTCCCTTTTTGAAGCTGATAGATGTCAGATGGGAGACAGTTTGAAGATGGATTTTTAAAGGCTGCAGACGAGGGACAGATGGTTTGTATTTCTGATATTCTGCTCTGTGAGGACTACTCATGCGTAGGTTTTCACTGCAGTGTTACATGGTGTGATTTCTTCCGGGCATATTTTAATTCTGTGCACATACACTAGCATATATGATCAAATGCATGTGGGAATAATGGTGTGTGGGCGTTTGTGGTTCATTTGTGTATTGTGTTGAGACCTACAACATAAAGTTGCTGGCAGTTGAGTGGATCTTGGTGAAGTTCGGAAACCTTCTCAGTCCGGTGTTGGCGATTTCCCTGTGATGGGCAGATCAACCACCAAATGTTACGACATTCACACTGCAACCTCTGAACAACAGATACTCTTGTGCAGTGAGTCATTGTGATAAAATCAGACAATTCATTGTATTAACAGAGATTTAAAAAAAAAAAATTAGCAAGTGAAGAGATTCCAAGACAATTCAGAGAGAGGCTCAGGTGGCAGAGAGATAAATCAGACATTTAAAGAGCTCCCTTGTTCCAAATAACTGTCCTTATTTTGGCAGCAACACATAACAAGTTCAACATTCAGTATCTGTGAAACACCGATTATTCAGAATGAGGACAAAACAGGCTCTGAATTTGGAAAGAATTAACTTGATTATATCAAAACAAGACTGAGAGTCTACAGCTAAAAGGGGTGTAAGAAAATATCGGGATATTATGTGTTGCGATACTGTATCGATTTTTAATTAATCTCTTAAAAATCCGGTGGCCCGCTGTCGGGTCCGGCTTCTATTCGATCTTCCGGAGGTTGTAGCGGGCTCAGTTTTATACTGGCATCATATTAAACTAGAAAACCTAAGGAATCCATTGGTTACCATGTCATGTTAGCTTGTCGTGAAGGAGGCTAAATAACGCTCCGAATTTACGCTAAATTTTGGCGAGGAAAGACTGACATGGCCCTTGACATCTGACCTCTAGACATGTGAATGTAAATGGGTTCTATGGGTACCCACAAGTCTCCCCTTTACAGACATGCCCACTTTATGATAATCACATGCAGTTTTGGGTAAAAACCATACAATTTTTTGCATGCAGTATAAATGTATTATTTTTGCCTATTCTAAAAATGGTGTATTTCTGGTGTGTTCTTTATTCTATGACAGTTACCTAAGGTGCCCTGGTTTAAAAGTTAAATAGTTTAATAATGGTTATTTTTACACCATAAACAGTTCTGTTTATCTGACCCAGTTCTTACAAATTGGGACAAACATAACAGTAATAGTGAATGATTTTGGCTACGTATTGTCCTTTATAAACAGTTATTTTGAGACTGTTTCAAAAGATATAAACAATCAAATTTATTATTTTTTTTGTAGCAGATATATTTAACATGGCTGGAATGACAGATGACTCATTTTATGGGAAAAACTTATTTTCATGAGATGAAGTGTGACACTTGATTTCTCTTCCAGGGGATCCGAGCTAATTAAAAAATGATGTCTGGTCGTGTAGGGGGCCCGTCAGAAGTAGGCCTGTCACCCATGACCCATTTTGGACTCACAATTAGTTTGAAAAACACAAACTGAAGAAGAAAGTATTCCACTCCGCTGCACTCCCGCTGAGTACTTACAGATGTTGTAGTTTCACCATGTTCTTGAATGCATCTTGATGGATGTGTCTCAGGTGTTGTGACTTTGTTATGGTTCTGAGAGGAACACATACAGTCATGTACTCATTAGTATAAGTGACAGGTCTTACTGTATGATTACAGGGTTTCACCACTGCAATTATCCTGCCAGTTGTACTTACATCTTAGTGAGTTCAGGGAGATCAGAGAAAGCAGAATCCCCTATGCTCTTCAACGCAGCATTCTCAGAGATGAAGCTAAGGGAAACACAAATGTACAAAGAGGAATATAACATATATATCAGCTGTTAGGTCTTCATTCACACTCATATTTTCATTTATTTTGTCTCCACCACCCTGCCAAGCTTACTCCTCAGCTGTTTGGGTGATCAGCTTTCTCTTCTTGTTCCATAACAAAGACTAAACACACAAGCACGTTGGATAAAATACGTCACGAGCGGTGGCGTTTAGAAAACCGTATACTCACATGTCAGTGAGCCGAGGGAGGCTGGCGAAGGCCAACGCGCTGATATTCTCCAGCATGTCGTTCCTCTTTATGATGCTAAGGTTGGGGGAAGTGGGGGAAAGAGGGAGAGGGTGAATTAAAGGATATAAAGGACACTTACAAAAAACAATGCTAAGGTAGAAGAAGGACAAAAACACCAAATATAGAGACAGGAAGCCTCTGAACACTTAGGTCCAATGCAAGTTTTTAAAAATAAAGCCAGCCCTTTTCGTCACTACACAAAATGGCATCTCATTTGGCTCTTGAGAAACTCACACATATCGTTAGGAAGAAAGCTTCGGAGATTTATGACATCTGGGAAATGTTTTTGGAAATTGTTAAAAATGGTGACATTGAATGTGTGTTGTTTTATGTTTGTGACCATATTCTTAATTTAATTTATTACCTTTATTTATTTTTATTTTTATTTTATTTATTTACTTAAATATATTTTCATTGAAAATATATATAATTTTAAGTTCATGTTTAGCTAGTAAGAATTTTTTTTTTATATTACTATTATTTTATACACTGCCATATGTTCAATTTGGGGGAAGGTTCTGTGTTGTATGTACAATGTGTTCAATGTATAAAATCAATAGATCTCAACAGCTTATAACAATGTCAAATAGGGTACACCTGTGCTTTTTCATGCAATAACACAGGAAATGCTGTTCACAAATATATGTCCCAAAGTCCAAATATATTGGAAGTAGGAATGGTAATCACCAGAGGCCCCACAATACGATATTATCACAATACTGAGACTGAGTCACAATACAATCTTATTGCAATTTTAAACATTTTGCTATATGCTGAGTATTTTGATAAGATATATTGTAATATATTGTGATTTATTACCCTTTTTCAACTGCAAATTATGCAGTTTGTCAACATCTGTTTTATCTAATAGGATAGTTTTCACTCTGTTCATCTCAGAGTTTTCATTCACATATCTTGAGGTCAGAGGTCAAGGGACCCCTTTGAAAATGGCCATGCCAGGTTAATAGTTTATATAATAAAAGATCGATACTTGACATCCGTGTATTGATACAATAATGCCACACAAAATATGATGATGCGATGCTATGCTATATATCGATTTTTTCCCCCACCCCTAATTGGAAGTGCCACAGCATATCACAAAAACTAAGAATACATAATGAGGATCAGTGTGTCTCAATTCTGAGTGTGCGATGGCACATTTTGAGCATATAAAAAGATCTTTAGCATGCAAATAAATTATATTTTATCCTGCCAGTTATACTTACATCTTACTGAGTTCAGGGAGATCAGAGAAAGCAGAATCCCCTATGCTCTTCAACGCAGCATTCTCAGAGATGGAGCTAAGGGAAACACAAATGTACAAAGAGGAATATAACATATATATATATCAGCTGTTAGGTCTTCATTCACACTCATATTTTGATTTATTTTGTCTCCGTCACCCTGCCAAGCTTACTCCTCAGCTGTTTGGGTGATCAGCTTTCTCAGAGTTTTGCAGCTCTTCTTGTTCCATAACAAAGACTAAACACACAAGCACGTTGGATAAAATACGTCACGAGCGGTGGCGTTTAGAAAACCGTATACTCACATGTGAGTGAGCCGAGGGAGGCTGGCGAAGGCCAACGCGCTGATATTCTCCAGCATGTCGTTCTTAGATATGATGCTAAGGTTGGGGGAAGTGGGGGAAAGAGGGAGAGGGTGAATTAAAGGATATAAAGGACACTTACAAAAAACAATGCTAAGGTAGAAGAAGGCAAAAAATACCAAATATAGAGACAGGAAGCCTCTGAACACTTAGGTCCAATGCAAGTTTTTAAAAATAAAGCCAACCCTTTTCGTCACTACACAAAATGGCATCTCATTTGGCTCCTGAGAAACTCACACACATCGTTAGGAAGAAAGCTTCGGAGATTTATGACATCTGGGAAATGTTTTTGGAAATTGTTAAAAATGGTGATATTGAATGTGTGTTGTTTAATGTTTGTGACCATATTCATAATTTAATTTATTACCTTTATTTATATATTTATTTATTTTTATTTTATTTATTTACTTAATTATATTTTCATTGCAAATATATAGAATTTTAACTTCATGTTTAGCTAGTAAGAATTTTTTTTTTATATTACTATTATTTTATACACTGCCATATGTTCAATTTGGGGGAAGGTTCTGTGTTGTATGTACAATGTGTTCAATGTATAAAATCAATAGATCTCAACAGTAGATCAATAGATCTCAACAGCTTATAACAATGTCAAATAGGGTACACGTGTGCTTTTTCATGCAATAACACAGGAAATGCTGTTCACAAATATATGTCCCAAAGTCCAAATATATTGGAAGTAGGAATGGGAATCACCAGAGGCCCCACGATACGATATTATCACAATACTGAGACTGAGTCACGATACAATCTTATTGCAATTTTAAACATTTTGCTATATTGCGCAAATTATGCGGTTTGTCAACATCCGTTTTATCTAATAGGATACAGTTTTCATTCACATATCTTGAGGTCAGAGCTCAAGGGAGCCCTTTGAAAATGGCCATGCCAGTTTTTCCTCACCAAAAATGAGCGTAATATTGGAGCATTGTTTAGCGTTTTTCCCGACAAGCTAACATGACATGGTTGGTACTAATCGATTACTTCGATTTTCAAGTTTTATATGATACCAGTATCTTCACCCTAGCTTTAAGACTGAGCCCGCTACAACCTCTGAAAGACAGAGCCGCCGTCGGATTGTTAGGAGGTTAATAATTTATATTATAAAAGATCGATACTTGACATCTGTGTATTGATACAATAATGCCACACAAAATATCGCGATGCTATGCTATATTGATTTTTTACTACCCCTTATTGGAAGCGCCACAGCATATCACAAAAACTAAGAATACATAATGAGGATCAGTGTGTCTCAATTCTGAGTGTGCGATGGCACATTTTGAGCATATAAAAAGATCTTTAACATGCAAATAAATTATATTTTATCCTGCCAGTTATACTTACATCTTACTGAGTTCAGGGAGATCAGAGAAAGCAGAATCCCCTATGCTCTTCAACGCAGCATTCTCAGAGATGGAGCTAAGGGAAACACAAATGTACAAAGAGGAATATAACATATATATATCAGCTGTTAGGTCTTCATTCACACTCATATTTTGATTTATTTTGTCTCCGTCACCCTGCCAAGCTTACTCCTCAGCTGTTTGGGTGATCAGCTTTCTCAGAGTTTTGCAGCTCTTCTTGTTCCATAACAAAGACTAAACACACAAGCACGTTGGATAAAATACGTCACGAGCGGTGGCGTTTAGAAAACCGTATACTCACATGTGAGTGAGCCGAGGGAGGCTGGCGAAGGCCAACGCGCTGATATTCTCCAGCATGTCGTTCCTCTTTATGATGCTATGGTTGGGGGAAGTGGGGGAAAGAGGGAGAGGGTGAATTAAAGGATATAAAGGACACTTACAAAAAACAATGCTAAGATAGAAGAAGGCAAAAAATACCAAATATAGAGACAGGAAGCCTCTGAACACTTAGGTCCAATGCAAGTTTTTAAAAATAAAGCCAACCCTTTTCGTCACTACACAAAATGGCATCTCATTTGGCTCTTGAGAAACTCACACATATCGTTAGGAAGAAAGCTTCGGAGTTTTATGACATCTGGGAAATGTTTTTGGAAATTGTTAAAAATGGTGACATTGAATGTGTGTTGTTTTATGTTTGTGACCATATTCTTATTTGAACTGTATTACCATTAAATTTAAACTAATTTGGAGGAATAAAACCTAATCTAGGTACAGAGAAATTTGACGGTGAGGCCTGACTACGTCTCCTCTGTTTTGGATGATCCATATCTTGAGTGTTTTGACCTCCTCCGTTCATTATGTTCCACATCAGAGAATAAACATGGACGACAGACACTCACAGTTTCCTGAGATGCTGCAGGCTGGCGAAGGCGCCCTGGGAAATCACTGCGATCTGCGTCCCCTCAACTTCCCTGTTGATGTAGAAACAACAACTCACATCATCTTTCAGCGATACAACGATCACAGTGAAGAGAAAAAAACTCATTAGTGGCTGTTTTTTGTTGTGCGGCAGGAGTGGGTGGGATCATTTCTACATTTTCAACTTCACATGATCAGTAGTTACGCACTCGTGTTGGGGATTTTCTTTTCATGCAAGAAGCAAACTGTTATGTGTACAGAATGTCTATACAAAGATCCCAAGCTTATTGTGCATCTGGTGGTTGTAGATCACATCTGAAATGGCCCTCCATTGCTGCATACTTGTAAATATCCCCACTGTTCCTGAGCCTTGACCTTCGAGCATAACAGAACAGATGAGAACACACACATCGCCGCCTGGGAGTTCGCAGAACGTCTCTTGGGAATGGACGCTATACTTCTGCCACAAAGTAGGCTACGTCCTTGTCTGTGTGTGTGTCGGCTGTATTTATAAGTAAGATTATGTGCATCTGTACTTTGTTCTTGTGTATAAATGCATGATTGTGCTTCAGGCGATCCTAATCTTTATGCTAACCGCCACCGCCACCGCCAGCGCCACCGTGCCATCCTCTCCTCCTACTGGCCTTGAGATTTCTTCAAAACGTTTCAACGGCCAAAACAACAGGTCAGTGTTTACTCCTTGCCTCATCCCGCTCTGTGTCACTGTGTCAAAAACACCTAAACCACTTACAGGACCTTCAATCAACACCTTTGGAGGCTAAAGCCACACTGCATTACGTTTGAAAAAAGACATACAATCCCTCTTCGAAAGTTCGACATTTTGGGAAACAAGATTTTTGCCTCACTTGGACTAATATGACCAGTAGATTAGGTTTAGCTAAAATTAGCTATTGATTGTGTCTATTTGTGCTACACAGTCCTATCACCAGTTTCACGCTATTCTGCTGATTGACAGTTGGTAGCGGCGATGTGCAAATAGCAATGTGCTCCCAAATGCAGTGAAGAAGACTGCAAGCCAGTAAACATGGATGTAAACAATGCACAATTTTAAATATGAAAAAAAATCAGCTTTGCAAATGTTTTACGGGGAAGAAAATGCACATTTGTTCAGGCTTCAAAGATACACACAATGTGTTTTTGTGACATTGAATGTAACTTTTGTTTGTTTACAAGAAAACTCTACAGGGCATCTTTAACCTGTGACCACTTTAGAAAGCTGTGGTTACGCTGGGAGTCGCTGAATACGAGCAGACACGCTTTGCATACATTCCCTTATGCAAATGAATGTTTAAAAAAAATGGAAATTCAGTGCAAATCAGCCAAGAGGAGATGAGCGAGGATTAGAGAGGAAAGTCTAAATGATTATGCACGCTCACGGGATGTGATATTGAATTGTACACATGGCATGCTCCCTGAATCTGGTGTAAGACGGTGTAAGATGGTGAATGAGAAATACTATTTTGGGATGTATTCTCTGTAATAATGACATATGCCACTAGCTGTACTTGAGTACATGGATTTTACACATGAAAGTCATCATAAGCAGTACTACTCAGACTGTGAAAACAACTGTATATTCTGAGCTTCCTAATGTCTGAAAAAACAACCCTGATTGATGCCTTCAGGGCTGCAGTATGAAAGACGTGGCATTCACAAGACATGTAGGGTCCAGCAAAAGATGCTGTTGAGTTGCATTATGGGAAATGTAGGATCCAGTGTTTTGGGAGTTTACTAGAGACTAAAAGTCTGGATATCTCCGCTGATTCAATTTTGAAATATGTCTCTTGCAAGTCCCACAACAAGTCCTTACAACAATTAATACAAAAAAAGAAACCCCACAAATATACATGTTCACGAAAACCATCTAAAGAAAGGAATCCAAAGAAGAAGAAGAATTAGACATAAGGCTACATAAAAGCTTATCCTGTGGTTTTCTGTACAGTTTAGTATGGGTTTCTGGCACAACTTCACCTACTACCAAGGAGCATAATGAAGGGAAAAAGTCTGAAAAGGTCAAAAATCCATCAACACTTGTAGTATAAAAAACAACTTTATTGTGAGACCACAATAATGGTCTCACAATAAAGTTGTTTTCTGTAGAGTTGCCAATAAGAAGTGGACTGTATTAAGAGCTAAGCAGCGTCGGTGTTAAATTAGCATTGTAGGAATTCCCAAACTATTTCTCTGAGACGTGAAACAACTGTGCTGCGAGCAAGTAACTGTGTACTCACAGGCATTGGGTGCTGCTGGGGATGTTGGAGGGAATCTCTGTGATCCCAAAGCCCAGCGGGTAGCAACGCAGGGTTCCATTGGCCAAGCCAGTCTCGTCTCCAGGTTTAATGTCCATCTCAGGGCCAGGCGCCGACGCTGCTGCCGTCTTTATCATCACAATCAATAACATGATCAGAATCATCACCATCATCATTGCAGTCTGTCCACAGCCCAGATTGTTGTAGTTTTAGGTTTTTCACTTTTGAAATTTCTGTGTTTCTTCCCACTCGGATTTCGTCTCGGTCTCTCTGTCTCCCACGTGGTGTTTTTACATGTACACGCAGGCCCTCAAACCAGAGTCCAAACTCCACATTTAATATGAATGTTTTTGCCCGTTTGTCCGTCTATCCACTCTGGGTTGACCGCCAGGTCGAAGAGAGAAGAAGCGTGAGGTGCTTTGGTGCTTTCTGTATAACGGGGGCGTGTGAAAAGCTTTATGGGTGTATTAGGATGTAGGAGGTCTCTGCTGGGTTGTGTGTGTGTGTGTGTGTGTGTGTGTGTGTGTAAAAAGCATCGCAGCAGTGCACAGATCTTGAGGATGTTGTGGTGAAGACAATTTTTTATCAGCTTTTACAAATAGGCCTTTTTCACAGCAGCCATTTTTGACATGTCATTGCAGGGTCAACACAGGTGTGATTAATAACATTAATTATGGCCCTGATCTAGGTGGGTTAGGACCCTGGTATTGTGCGTGCTGGCTCACTGGACTGGGCTGTGACACAGTAAATATAACGGGACCATAATTAATTTGATCAATTACACCTGTGTTTACCCTGCTCTGTCAAAATGACTGCTGTGAGAAGGGCCTATTACATGGTCTAGTTCAGGGGTCAGCAACCTGCGGCTCCGGAGCCACATGCGGCTCTTTAGCTCCTCTCCAGTGGCTCCCTGTGGATTTTTAAAACGGAAATGAATAACTGTCTTTTGTTTACATTTTCATTTTTATTTATCATTGTTGTAGGTCTATGGTACGACGGTACGACGGAGTATTAGGGCCACATTGAGGAAAAAAAAATAAATCTGAGATTTCGAGAATAAAGTCATAATATTACGAGAATAAAGTCATAGGTTGACGAGAAAAAAAGTCGTAATATTATGAGAATAAAGTCAGAAGTTTATGAGAAAAAAAATTATAATATTATGAGAATAAAGTCATAATATTATAAAGTAGTAATTTTACGTGTTATTTTCTTTTTTTCTAGTAAAGTTATGACTTAATTCTCGTAATATTCCGACTTTTTTTCTCGTTAAGTTATGACTTTATTCTTGTAATATTACGACTTTTTTTTCTCGTTAAGTTATGACTTTATTCTCGTAAAATTATGACTTTTTTTTCTCGCAATGTTACGACTTCTTTCTTGTAATATTATGACTTTATTCTGGAAATCTCTGATTTTTTTCCCCCCTCAATGTGGCCCTAATACTCCGTAGTACATTGTCTCTTTGGCCCTCACTGCATTAGACTTATATACTATATACCCAGACTATAAACTGTGTTAACTTCATCACAAATGTTTTGCAGCCCCAGACAGATTTTTATATATATTTTTTGCCTAAAATGGCTCTTTTGACAGTAAAGGTTGCTGACCCCTGGTCTAGTCTGTCCAAAAATCTGTTTCCACTTCTTATTCATTACACTTCAAATCTCTCACTCAAATCAAATCACACAAGCACTGGATGCAATGCTGATGCAATTTGTACAAGACTTTTTTGAAAGTATAAATTCTTATTCAAAACACGTTTAAAAATCATACACAGTAACAAGCTCTCACAACAAGACTCACCCACATTTGTCACCTCAAGAGTTGAATCATCTTATGAAGAAAAATCTGAAAAATTGAATAGTAAATAGGCTAAACTAAAGTTGAAAATCAAATGTAGTAAACAGAACTGCAGCAAGAGCATTCTTGTTAAACTAACTTTGTGTGATTTGACTTAACAATATTGTTTTTTTTGTGGAGCCCTGAAACTGACAAAATCATGTAGATAACGTTAGTAGCCTTTAAAGGTCCCATATTGTAAAAAGTGAGATTTTCAGGTCTTTTAAATTATAAAGCGGGTTTAATTGCTATATAAATACTGTTAAACTATCAAAACGCTCAATATACGGAGAAATACACATAGCCCGTATTCAGAAATTGTGCGTTTGAAGCAAGCCGTTAGGATTTCTGTCCATTTGTGATGTCACAAATATACAGTATTTAGACCATTACACGGTTTTAAACGTAAACATTCTAAATGTGTCCCAGTTTATTTCCTGTTGCAGTGTATGTGAATGACATCAGCTGACAGGAAGTAAACATGGACCCAAGCTGTTGCCTAGCAACGCAATTCCGTTGCAATTCCATTGAAATGCACTAAAACGGAGCGTTTCAGACAGAGGGTAAATACAGCTATATTCAGACAGACAGTATGAGGAAAATAATGTGTTTTTTGAACATTACAGCATAAAAACATTTTCTATTAGAAACACAAAATACAAGTATGAACCTGAAAATGAGCATGATATGGGACCTTTAAGGTTAACACCGACAAGAAAACGCTAACAAAGTTCGCTGACAATGTTAGCTTGCTATCACTGCTTAGAAGTTTTTTAGTTTAGTTTATTTTACATTGTAAGAAAGAGACATTAATTCACACACACATCTAAATATAAAATATTAAGGATGACGCATCGAAATCCAACACTTACCTCCATCGTGGTCCTTGTGTGGTGACCCTGAACGACCCTTCTTTATACATATACCAGCTAAAATGCTCTAGCTGCTGTTACAAGAGTTTAGCTCTATGCTACAGCAGTATGCAGTACAGTATATGGATGATTAACATTAACGCTACCTAAACTAATATACGTTCTTTGCCTAAACTGGCCGGTCTACTGTTTTTCAGTTGAGCTAGGTTAGCTAACATTAGCCACACAGCCCTCTCACCTGCTCCACTGATGTTAGATAGCTACATAATTAAATGTGTGCCAAGATAAAAATTAAAAAAAAGAAAGGAAAATGAAAAATAAAATGAGCTGGAGAAAGATAAATAGAAGAGCAAAATAAATAAATGTTTAATTTATTTCATCAACTAATTTTTGACGGAGTATTAGGGCCACATTGAGAAAAAAAAAATCGGGGATTTCGAGAATAAAGTCATAATATTATGAGAAAAAAGTCATCATTTTAAGAGAATAAAGTCGTAATATTACGAGAATAAAGTGGTAATATTACGAGAATAAAGTCATAAATTTACGAGAAAAAAGGCGTAAAATTACGAGAATAAAGTCAGAATTTGACGAGAAAAAAAGTTGTAATATTACGAGAATAAAGTCATAAATTTACGCGAAAAAAGTCGTAATATTACAAGAATAAAGTCGTAATTTTACAAGAAAAAAGTCATAATATTATGAGAATAAAGTCGTAATTTTACTATTACGACTTTTTTTCCCGTAAAGTTAGGACTTTATTCTCGTAATAAAATCTCATATATTTTTCCCCTCAATGTGGCCCTAATACTCCGTCGTACTGATTGGTGGTAAAAGAAAACCAATTGTTTTTTTTACCAAACTGGTTGGAGGTTAAAGAAAAAATACAAAATCCTTATATTTCTTTTCACAATCCATTTGAATTATTTAACCAACAATAGTATTTATTGATGTATTCAGTTGTAGCCTACATTTCATCAGTTGTTAAGCTACATTTCTATTTGAAATAGTTTATTGTTGTTGTTTCGGTTGCATAATGACAAGTAAATCTGGATTATTTGGAGTAAATAATACAGACAGTAGGAAGTTTTGTTATTTCTTTCTTCTTTTCAGCGTCAGTCATGTCAACAAACTAACAAAAAAAAAAAAGAAGAATTATGGGGAACGGGCGTGAGTCTGTTTTGTCTTCTGTCTCATATTTGTGTTGAAAGATGAGCAGACTCTGATAGCGATGGACATAATATTCCTTTCTGCTGCTCTCCCCACACGTCAGCAGGACGGCCAGCTTGCAAGGACGCTCTCTCTTTCTCTGCAGTCACACAAACACTTATGTAACAAACATATCTTTTTTTTGACATTTTCTCCTTTATGCATCTTCAGCTTCTACTCTCCTCACATTCTCTCTTGTATTGATACATAGTTGTGCGTGTTGTATTGTGTGAGAACTTCATGTGGACGGAGAGAGCTCTTTATGATTTATTCCAAAGAAAAATGCAGCCTTGAGCTTGTGACATGACCTCGCACACACACACACACACACACTCATATACTCTCTCCCACAGTTTTGCTTATACACAAGGCAAGAGAGAAACAGACGGAGAGAGAGAACGACAGACAGAGTCTGACAGCTGCAGCTGCACAAAGGAGTGGAAATGAAGGACTGAGGAAGAGGAAGATCCACGGTATCTGTGTGCAACCGTGTGTGTATGTGCAGATACATGATATGAATTTGTTGATTAATCTTTTGCTGATTGTTTTGCACCTGTGCAGGGGAGGTGTGGATGAAAATAGTGAGAAGGTTATTTAACCCTGCAGAACTAGACAGTCTCCTTGCTCAACAAGCCAAAAAATGCATGAAATTAGAAAATCAATAGACTTTTTTCACAGGATAATTTGAATTATCTATTCATATTATTGACGATGCATGCACTCCATTTAGTTAGGCAAGTTCCAGTGCCCTGCTAGTGTGCATTTTCATTCACTGGGGATGGCTATAGTGGGGCACATTCATGAACCACAGCCAGAATTGTGGTTAGAATTTCTTATTGTCCAACACTTCAGTTCATGACACCTAAAACATACCTCTAAAACTAAACTCATTTAGCATTGCACTTCCATAACATTGTCGGATTTGCGATGAACAGTATCAAAATAGATGCACTGGATACCTTTTTGTTGCTGTTCTGTTGCTACGGCAACAGCTTTGTTCCAAGTTTACTTCCTGTCAGCTACTGCATTAACAACCATTGCAACAGGAAATACAAAGAGGCCCATATATGTTGCCTCGTGAGCTCATGTTTACAACATGGGAAGTCGTGTGCACGATATATTTGGTGTTCAACAGGTTAAGTCGTGAAAACGCCGCTGCTAAGCAACGGCAATATTAACGTTACTGTCGGCGTCTAGAAGCCACAGTGGCTAACAATTTGCATAATGCAGTAAACGCAAAAACATAATGACAGAGGAAAAAGATGAGGCCGTTGGGAATATCAACATTTTCCTCAGACATATTATATAATATAATTACGAAGAATTACAATATACGACTAAAATTACAATATATTAACTTATTATGCACCGCAAAATGAACTTCAGATGCTTCAAAATGACAACGTCAACAAACACGTCACAACTCGTGGACCCAACGAACACAAGGCTTCCAACCAGGAGGTCGCTGTTCATGTCCCGTACGTAACAATCAGCTGTTCGTTCCTGTCCTGAGTTCACGTCAACTCACATTTCCACTGTACAAACAAACGTAGGAGTTTTAAGCCCAACCATGTTGTTTTTTCCTAAACCTAACTATAGTGGTTTTGTTGCCTAAACCTAAACAAATGTTTTTGTTTAATTCACAACGTTAACCCCGTGTTTTCTGCGACCGAAAAGTGATGTCTGACAAAGCGTCAGTATGTGATGAGAACGTGTTGCAATGTAAATGTTGGAGGTGTTTGTTAACTCAAGGTAACTAATATGCCCTTTTCACAGCAGCCATTTTGACATGTCATAGCACGGTAAACACAGGTGTAATTGATAACATTAATTATTTCTATTTAGTGTGTCACAGCTATTCCAGTGAGACCAGCGTGCACAATACCAGGGCCATAATTAGTGTTATTAATTACTGTGTTTACCCTGCAATGACATGTCTAAATGGCTGCTGTGAAAAGGGCACATTGGCCACTAGTGAGCCCTGGAGTTGTTGCTTATTTTCCCCATGAATATAGCAGGGCCGTGTCTTTATCTGAGCTGGCTGTGGTCAAGGACAGCACGGCAGCAGATGGCTACAGCCTAACACAAGCCTTTTGTTGAGCACAGACTGTTCAAAGCAAAAAAAGTAAAGTAAGAGAAAGACAAACAGTGAGAGAACAAGACAGCAAGTCTTGGGAGGTGTTTATTGAAATAGCAGGTCCTTGTAGCTTCTCTCACCTGAGGATGCGAGCTCAAGCCTGCAGTCTCAGGGATCTTTCATCCGGCAAACAGCAACTCTGCAGAGACTTATATACCGCTCGCTGCACTGAGTCCTACTTCAAAGCCCTGTGTGGTGTGTGCGAGAGGGGTATTTATGTGTGTCTGTGTCCCAGTTAGACGCAGCGGGACTTGGAGGAAAAGGTGCTACTTTCCTTATTCTGATGAAGCAAGAGGTTAAAGGGAATAGGAGGAATATGGGGAACTCTGCAATGTGTAGATAGGTTGTTAGATGAAGATAATTAAAGGAATATTTCTACATTTTGGGAAATAATTTGCTTTCTGACGGAGAGTTAGACGTGAAGATCAGCACCAGTCTCATGTATGGCCGTTAAATGTACAGCTACAGCCAGCAGCTGGTTAGCTTAGCTCTTAGGACTACAACTAATGATTATTTTCATTATCAATTAATATACCAATTATTTTAAACTCTAATGGAACCTGAGAAAGCACAAAAATTTATTATATTATATAATTATATTTCTGCTAAAACTTTTTTTTTTTTTTTTATTTGTATTTTACTGTGCGGTTATGTGCATTATAGCAAACATGACACAAATTGGATATATATAATATTAAGGCTGTCAATAGATGAAAATAGTTAGTCGTGATTAATTGCATGATTGTCCATATTTAATTACGATTGATCGCAAACTAATCGCATTATATCTGTTCAAA
This sequence comes from Adelosebastes latens, assembly GCA_916700685.1. Classification (NCBI taxonomy): domain Eukaryota; kingdom Metazoa; phylum Chordata; class Actinopteri; order Perciformes; family Sebastidae; genus Adelosebastes; species Adelosebastes latens. Next base: position 15,996 of record CAKAKR010062269.1, read on the forward strand.
ATGTACCTTAAAGGGAGATTTGTCAATATTTGATACTCTTATCAGCATGGGAGTGGGCAAATATGCTCGCTTTATGCAAATGTATGTATATATTCATTATTGAAAATCAATCAACAACACAAAACAATGACAAATATTGTCCAGAAACCCTCACAGGTACTGCATTTAGCATAAAAAATATGCTCAAATCATAACATGGCAAACTGCAGCCCAACAGGCAACAACAGCTGTCAGTGTGTGACTCAGTGTATGTCTATGACTTGCCCCAAACTGCATGTGATTATCATAAAGTGGGCATGTCTGTAAAGGGGAGACTCGTGGGTAACCATAGAACCCATTTTCATACACATATCTTGAGGTCAGAGGTTTTCAAAATAGCCATGACAGTTTTTCTGCCAAAATTTAGCGTAAGTTTGGAGCGTTAGTTAGCCTCCTTTGCGAGATATATATATATATATATATATATACATATATAAATTACTCTATTATCCATCTTGCTGATTATTTTTCTGTCTATTGACTAATTGATTGATCGTTGCAGTCCCAAGTTTTAAAAATACATCTACCAGAACCTCTAAAGCAAACTGTTTAATATGTTGTTTGTTTATTTGCATATATAGATAAAAATAAGGGTATTAAAATAAGGCTAGAAAACGGAATAATTTGGCACATAACCCTCTGTAAAACGGCAAATTGACATTTACTAACGCCATTTTTGTACAGATGAAACAAACGAGATATAACGTGTTAATTAGTGAGCTTTGGTGGTGCTGCCTGTTTCCCCGTTTCCAGCAGTGTATCTAACTGACAGACATCTCATTTAACTCTCCACCAGAATACAAATAAGCGTATTTTCTTTAAGATCTGCTTCGTAACGCAATACGAGTTGCTTTTAGTTTCTCTTAATTAGCCACTGATCTGCTCTCATATCTGTGTGAGACAGACACGGTAAGTACTTCTGCCTGCAGGCGAACGGCAGCAAAAACCAACACAACACAAACGCACTCCAGGCTCACTTGGGTAATATTTTATTTACTCATTAATCTTCAAAACTATTTTTCATAATAAATTTCCACTTTATGTTCATCAAAGAACCGTAACAATAAAAATAAAAGTAAATACTGTAGAAAAATTGTACATATAGAAAATAAACATGGTTAATGAACACCTAGATGTAGAATCCCATTGGTTGAGAGACGCCTCCTTTAGTTTCAGATGGCAACACAACAGAGATAGAGGGGGAAAGAAAGAAGCGATAGACACGGAGGAACTGGGGAGGGCAGAGAGGGAAACATACTAAACAAGGGGAAAACAAGAGAAGGGAGGAAAAGGAGGTCAAGGCCAGTTAAGGATGGAGAGAATAAGGGAATATGTTAAGTAAATTTGTATACCTTGAAATCTCACACACAGTCCTTTTCATGTCCTTTCTTGCCTGTGTCGTTTTGCATGCATCTGACTGGTTGATTACGTCTCTTGGAAGATCTGGAGGGGCTTGTTCATGTCATGGCACTGTTTGTATCGATGTATCACGGAGCTACAATTCTCGAGCTGTAGAGGAGTCCATAAACAGATAATTATTCTGTAGCCCAGATCGGAAACCCAGCTGTCTGTCCTGTATTGGTCATGAATATTGATAAATCGGTCAACCAATAGCGTGAAGACAAAAGGACGCAAAGAGAGAGAGAGAGAGAGAGAAGGGAAAGCCAGTGAAATCAAAGCAACTCAGGTTGTCATATAGTCGATGGCATCATGAACTGGACTTTTTCTATCTATTAGCAACACATGGTAACATTTACTTTGTTCTGTTTTTCTTTTCCTCGGCTGTTTTTTTGCTATAAAAAGGTGGTTGGTTAGAGCAGGTATATTGGGCGTGGCCTATAAGACATCAGGCTAGAAAACAGGACGTGGCCTGTGGTGGGCACACACATCCAGGCGTTGCACTGGAGTTACAACCCGCAACAACAACCCCCCTTCCTCCTCCTCCTCCTCCTCCTCCCACTAACAAACCTACCACCTCTGGACTTAGTGGGACACGCCACCACTTCACAGCACGGCTCAGAGACTCAGGCATGCAGCACACTCGAGATGGTCACACTTTGTCAATGAGGATTTTTGAACTGAGAGTCGATTAAATCATGGTTGAATCCCACAAAAACCATTTGAAGTGAGTATTTAGGAATACTTCGAGCCAAGGTGGCAAGTTTACGATGGCGGTGCGTCACGGTGTAACCTCTGGAGTTTCAACGCGGTATAAATCACACGGAGTAAGATAATTCACGTGCAATAAGACCCCCCCCCTCCCTTCCCCAAAGAGTCTATACTGCCCAAATGTTCTTCATATTCATCATTATCATTGCCATAACAATTATCATAATGGTCATTTTCACCATTTGTCTTCTTGTATAGTCTTCATTGTCAGTTATGAAGATATGGTGGGTCTTTAGCATTGCAGGTACGTGTATGTCTGCAAGTGTATATTTTTCTGTGTGTGCTGTATGTATGTGTGCGTGGCACCGCAGTCGTGCACGACTGGTGCCCGTAGGTAGCATCTGAAGTCTCAAGTATCCTGTCCAGGAAAATATCTCTCCGCTGATTCCACCTTCGTGATTTACAGGGTGCCGTAAAACGTCAGCACCGCAGCCCCGTCCGTTATATTAACGGCACCAGTCCCGCCTCTGCTTATTCACTCGTAGTTCGCCGTCTCTATGGCTACACCCTGATTTCCTGTCCTGTCGCTCGGGGTTAGACTTGGACCGCGAGTGTGCTTGTTTCTTCGGCATCCTCGGTCGCTTCGTCGAGTCCCATCTGCTAACCGGGAGGAAGGCCAAGAAGCTTGGAAGAGACACTTAGTGCTTGTCTTGGTGCTTTTACATCATCTTTGTTCTCTCGCTCAACACACTCTGCCATGTGCTTCACTTAAAAGTCTTCCTCGACCTCTCTGAGTCCAACAGGAGAGGTCCTACTGTGGCAGGGGAGTGACTGGTCTTTTTATCTGGCTGGCCCCAAAATGGTTCTTCACCGGGAGTTGAACTGGTGCTTCTTTTTAAATCATTTGGAATGGTGTTTATGTTCATAAAACAAGCCTCTCTCAGAGGCTCTGCTCATTGGTAAATACTGTACAATAAGGGTCCATGCCCTTGGGCCAGTCTGTCTGTGTGTGTTGTGCTTAAATGTGTGTGTGCTTGAACTTGTATGTGTTTGTGCTTGCCAGCATGTGTGCAGATGTGATTATTGGAGAGTAAACATTAACATCAGCATGTCTATGTCGGTGTGTATGTGTGTATTTCTTTTTTTTTGAGAATATATCTATTTATGTACATATACCGTTATATATAAAGGTGTATGCGTATATGTCTGCGTGTCTTCCGCCTCAGACGTAGTACTCCTTGTCTTTGTTCTTCTTGTTCTTGGAGATCTTGGCGATCCCCAGCGGCTTGTCCTTGGCGCTGCCGTTGGGCTGCGTGGCCGAGTTGCTGATGTAGTTGCGGCTCTCGTCCACGTGGTAGGAGCCCTCGTCGCGGTTGCGGTACTTGTACATGGCGTAGAGGAGGATGAGGATGCAGAGGGCCGCGGCCGCCACGATGCCCACCACCATACCCGTGGTGCTGCTGCTCTCCCGGACCACCTCGGACGGACCCGGGAACACCTTCACCTCCGGCAGGGGAGGGCGGGCTGTAAGCGGAGAGGGGAGGCGTGTGACGTTACATTACAGTTTACTGCACACATTATTAATTTGTATTACATGTCAGGGCGATGGGTGGAGGGCTGGAGCAAGAAGATACGATACATCATCATGATGAATTATTTGACGTGCATTTTGCATAACGCGACATGCTGGCACAGGAAGGCTGCAGCTTAGAGCCAACGCTGTTTGCAGATTATCACATAATGTGTAAACAAATTACATTACACCATGTTGAGAGGAGGGCCAGAGCCCAGGTGCACATTACATCACTTTTATTACATACATTTGACACTTTATGACATGCACGGGCAGCGAGGGCTGCAGTGTGGTGATATACATTATGACACCATATTAAACCTCCAGTAGGCAGAATGGTTTCGGCATCATTGGGCAAAAAATCCATAATAACCTTTCAGCATATTGTAATTCAAGTCTTCTGAGAGAAAACTAGACTTCTGCACCTCCTCTTGGCTCTGTTTTCGGCCAAGACGGGAGACTTTGGCCAATCCCAGCTCATTTCAGAGAGAACGTTCCTATTGGCTGTGCTCCGACTGGTGGGCGGCACTTGGTATTTCTTCAACTGGTCTGAACATGGCTGCCGGGTCACAAACTTTCTCATTTTACAGCTAAACAGTATACTACAAGATGTTTCTGAAAACATTTGAGGCGAGAAATAGGCATCACAGTAACAGAATATTGATTCATATTTGATCAGCGCTGCCTAGTTTGACCGTTTGATTGAAGTTTGCGAGTGATTGACAGCTGCTCAGAGACGGCAGAAGGATACCAGAGGATACAGAGGCACATGATTTTTTCCAGATTACCTGTCTCGTGCACTATTGTCAAGATATAGTGACCGTTTTATAAAAATAACTTTTTTTCAATCATATTTGCTCCATTTCTACCCACTGCTGCTTTAAATGACTGTTGGTGAAAGAATTTGCATGTGGATTCTTTGGACTGAACGGAGGTGAGGGAGAAGGACCTGCTATTAAAAAATGATAAAGAACAAGGGATAAGGGAAGGTGAGGGGAGGGGGTGAAAGCAGAGTAGGGGATGGAGATGAAGATTGGATGGAGCGTTAGGTTTTTGCCTCCGGGCATTACCTAAGTGGAAATGAAAAATTCATTGTAGCGAGCGACCAACCAGCAGGAAAAAAAAACTGAGTGAGTGTAGAAAGATACATGAAAAAACCCTCAAAGAGGCAGTGTGATGTGTGTATCTGTGTGGGGAGTCTCACCTGAACTGGGGTCACAGGGGTCAATGTCTTCATCATCGCTGGGACACTCAGCCGACGCCACCAGCAGGTCGTCTGCCGACTGCGGAGAGAAGATCAGAAAAAAAAAAGTGGGAACATGAACACACGTATATATATCCACAAACAGCCTGTGCTCCACGCCCCTCCTGTTTATTTTCTACATGTGTGAGCACACAGCACCAATCCATCGCCCACCCGTTTTCCCGTTTGCCACAAACACTTTTTTGCCCGTTACGGCCCCCAGCAATGGCAGTCGGCCAAAACTAGAGTACCACGGAGAGAAGAAGAAAGGAGGAGGGAGGAGAGAAACATTGGATTCAGTTTAGAGCCACAAGGGGACAGTCAGTTATCATCTCCTACTCTCTTGACCCTCCCCCTCTTTTTTCCCCTCCTCTGGCTTTTCTATCTTCCACACCTCTGTTCTGCTCTCTCCATCTGATATTGGCTAGCGTTCATGTGTGTTGGAGAAGCCAAAGAGAGGAATAAAATTATTTTTTTTCTCCCGGTTTTCATTAAATATCCTAAGCACTTCATTTAAATCTCCTTTATTTAACACCTCATGTCAATAACCCACTTTACATTCACCCTCTAACCCACATCAACCAAGTGCTATCTCAACAAGCGCTCATTCTCCGTGCCTCGCTCCCTCTCTATGGAAAAGGTTTTCCTATCCATCCTTGCTCCTCCTGTTGCCATGGCAACTCTAAGTTCAGGCTGTTAAAAATGATGGGGAATAAAAAAAAAGGAAAAAAAAAAGGAGTGTGCACCCTCAGTGGGGAACAGTGCATTGATTTGCCATTTCAGCCAGAGTATTAAGAGGAGAGGGGGGGTGAAAGATAGATGGATAAAAGGAATTTTAGGGGAATTGGGGACAAAGGGAGAGAAAAAGAAGACGGGATAGGAGAAGAAGGAGGACTTCAAAGTGCTGCGGTCTTTACTTAACACCGTGCTAATGTGCTCCGCATATTCATGAACTACTGTTAAACATCGCCCGCCTTGGCGCTTCGGCATGAGAGATGTGTATGTGTGTATGTGTGTGTGTGTGTGTGTGTGTGTTTTAACCACACTGGGCGCTCAGTGCCAGCACTAAATTAAAATTGGATTGTGATGCATTGCAGTAGATGTTAGTAACCCACAGAATAAAGGAGAGAGCGGCAGAGCTCTACAAGAGAAGAGCTCTCGAGGCAGATTACAACCAGACCAGAACAGAACCTGAACCAAATCACTAGTACTAAGTGGTCGCTGATAGCCGAAACCTACACAGGCAGTATTTCAAATAAAAAGCTTTTTCTCTCCATTTCTTTGCCTCCTTGTCTTTGTAAGATCATATATTACATAAGGTTAGAGAAGTGTATTCATCTGAAAAAAGCCCGCACTGGCTTGGCATGGTGTGGTCTCGATCCTGACAAGTCTACTGTGGTTCAGTTTGGCCTGAAACGTATATTAAGTTATTGATGCTTGACTCTGTCTCTTTCCTCCACTGCCTTTCCAATCAGTTCTGCCCACTGGGCTGTCAAACGCTGCTCGGGTGAGCTTAGCCTCTGGAATCCAGCCAGTCAATAAACCTCTGTGCCTTTGCCAGGATCCAAATAGCACAAGAACCAATCAGCCAGCGGGAAACACATCGCCCCTGTCTGTCACTGATCAATGGCGAGCCACCATGCTTGATCATTGATCCAAAAGGCACCTGTCTGCCCTCCACGGGACGGGAACCTGTTTTGAATCCTGATTTCAGCTAAAACAAAAGCACATTTAACAAGGCCCCTCCTCTGATCTGTGACATCCCCCTTGTCAGCTGACCACCCCATTCAACCGGCAAGGTGTCGATTGGACTATTGATTCACCTATCACATGGGAGACAATGAACACGAGGAAAACTAGAGACATGCCAAACACAACTTAAATCACATCAATAAACCACAGAAGTTTATCGTACTAAAGAGCCCCTCCGTCTCACCCTCCTCCTGTCCCTCCCTCTTTGTCCCCATCTTTTCACAGTCTATCAATAGAGCATGCTGACATAATGATGGACACAGATGCACAACGATAGGAGGGAGAGAAAGAGACAGGGAAGAGAAAGGATGCATGAAGAGAAGGATATCTGCATGCTGAAAGAACAAAATCTCTACCTGAGCAGCCGAACAGTGCCAACGACCGTCCATGCCTCCCTGACTGCCTAGTTCACACATGGTAGCTGCACTCTGTCCTCTCACACTCTTGCAGAAGATTCAACAGCTTGTCTGCTACTTTCACAACTGGATGTCAAACACACATGTACACACACACAAGCTCTATAATAGCCAAGCACGCTCCATTGCTCTGTTTCTCTTTAGACACATCTACACAGGCACACAAGCGCACACCAAATCAGGCTGAAGTTGGCAGGCTGATGAAGAGATGCTGGCGAGAGAGGAGAGAAGCTAGCTCTACTACTGCAGATGGTGAGATAGACTCATACACCGCCTGCATTAACAGCCTATCACTGGAGCTCAACCACAGAGAGAGAGAAAGGGAGGGAGGAGAGGAGAGGAGAGGAGAGGAGAGGAGAGGAGGGGGGGGAGTGACGGGTAAATATGGAAAGCTATGGAGAGCAAAGGAGAGTGAGAAGAAAGGAAAAGAGGAAAGTGAGCGAGGGAGGAAAGTATCTCCAGAAGATGGATAGCGAGCAGCAGAAAAGCAAAAAGATGTGGAGAAGATAGCAAGGAAAAAATAAGGACAGGGAGGATGGGAGCAAAGGAGAGATAGATGTTCAGAGGGCTTGTGGAAGAGCGTCTGGGTCAGCTGATTCCTGATAACCAATCGGGCGCTGCTCTGAGCCTCTTCCATCAGTCTCCCCATCAAACACAGGTACACATGAACGCACACATCCACACAGACAGACACCAAACATCAAAACCCCCCCAAAAAACTCTGTGACTCAGAGCAGCCTCTAGCATAAACACTCACACACTCTCACACACAATCTCTCTTCTCGCTGGTGCTCAGCTGTCATGCATTATTAATCCCTTCCACTTTTCAACATGCAAAAAAAAAAACTGTGGACTTCAGGAGGAGGAGGAGGAGGAGGAGGCACGTAACACATTCTTGCTGCACAAAGTACTGACGGTAAGCGTGAACCCATGGGGCGACTTAGGCAGATCCGCTTCAAAAACACACCCCAAACATGGGGAGCATGTGTGTGTGTGTGTGTGTGTGAAATCGGTAAATTGCTCGGACCCGAAGCACCCCTGGTAGACGTCTCTCGCTGCCCCTCCTCTGATGCAATGTGCTGCAACTCAAGCCTATTGTTCTCAATCCACCTGAGTGTTTGTGTGTGTGCATGCTGTCTTCATTGTATGTGTGTGCTGGTTAAGGCCAGGTTGGTTGCCAGGCAACACTAGGCAGCCTCAATGGAGAAGCTGTAGATTCTTCTTAAACAAGACCAACACACACACACACACACGCACGGAGAGAGTTGGGGGCCAGCAGGAGTGATTTGACTTCCACAGACGAGCAAACACACACTGCATTATACTGAGCATATATATACTGGCTCTGACCTAGTTCTCATGCTGTGATATTGACTCCAACTCTGCATCCCAGATTTAGCCCTGACATCAGCATATCACAAGAGCACGAATAGTTCGTTCAAACAGGGGGAGATTGAGAGGTGAAAAAGTGGGAAGACAAGCCCCTGTGACAGCGCTGTCACTCTGCGGCGCTATCCACCCAGCTCTCAAATCCATTATTGATGCCTGAGGCTTAGCTCGCAGCTCTCTGCGTTCTATTATTTATGTCTGAAACAGCTGGCGGTTTATACACAGAGGAGCTATTCTCTATGGGAGTCTAGATGGGAGAGAGAAAGCAAGCAGCGGGTAGTGGGGCTCACTATCTCCATGGCAACTTGTATCATTGGGAAAAAAAAAAAAAAATCTTTTTCAGTGCGGCAGGCAGTTTTATAACACAGAAGAAGAACTGCAGTACACACAGACGCCCACAAAGAGCCTGACAACATCACACTAGTGATCTGAACAATAGAGCAAAAGAGTCTGTGGTGTACCTGCTGATAATGTATCCTCCGACATTAGCATCGACGCCGCAGCTGCATCCACTATAAATACGCCTCAAACAACAGTTTCTATTGTAGAGTCCCATTTGCATCAGTTTACTAGACGCATATTATGGAAAAGCTATTACAGCCTCCATTAACACAAACATTTCTCCTCCTGTAATTTAGTGGGTAGGGACCACTTAGTTGAGTATTTGCCATCTAATCCACTCATGTGAATGTGCTGTAGCAGAAAGAAATTAAGTGTGTGTGTGTGTGTGAGCCTTTTATTGATGAAATGTTTTTGGCTCCCTTTCATTTTGCATGTTACTTTTGATAAAGATGACGCTACCGAGCAAATAAAATGCGATTAATCATTCATCAGGAAGAAGAAAAACATGTTGCACTTCCTGAAAAAACCCAAATTGCAACAGAGAAATGTTAGAGCAGTATGTTTTCTTATTGATGTTTGACTGTGTCAGATGAGACATCCTTGCATCTCATTACAGTAATAGGTAGACTTTTCAGGTATCTGGTGTTACATTACATTACATGATTAAAGCATTATTTAGTTACTCTGCTCTGAAGAGCTGCAGCAAACTTACACATAATATAAGACTTTTAAATCAAGGTTTAAAACTTCAACGTCCACGGTTCGATTCAGTCAGTGCGTTCCAATACCCATACTATTTAGTATGGTAGAAAAAGATATAGGTTCCATACTAACATGTTATTTAGTACGTTAAAACAGTATTGGAGATATATTAGTATGTCCGAAACCTTAGTATGAAACCAATAGTACGCGAATTGCATACTATTTACGATGAAATATTACAGTATGCAACGCTGGACACTACGGCGGCATAAATATCCCACAATGCAATGCAGTTGCGAAGACAATGTTCATAACGGACGTTGACGGACAGCTCTGTAATAACGCTTCAATTTAACTGTAAGATTTCACTTAGCTAGACGTAATATATCTTAAATTAATTCAGACTTTGATTCTCACAAACCGTCGTTATGGTCACATGAGGTTGGCATGGGTTACCATGGTTACACGTCTCCAACCGGCAAGGAGGCTCTCAGGAAGTGACGACGTAAATTACTGCTCAGTGCGTCCGAAAAAGAGACACACTACTGTTTATTCACACTAAAGTATGATGAATTGAGTATGTAGTGCATAGTAAGCGCTTTCGGACGGAGTCTTAGTATGTTCCAATACATAGTTTGTCAAATACATACAGTATGCCAAAAATACCAGGATGTCCTACTACATCCGGTCGCATTTTGCAGTATGCAAGCCAGCATGCTTTTCTGGCTATTCTGACCCACAATCCTCTGCGCAGCAGATATATGAGCAAGAGGGTCAAAGTTCAAAGTGCAATGTCATAACGAAGTAGTGTGTCCCAATTGTAAGCATACTGTCTACAACGGTACGTACTTTGAAAGAGCAGCAGAAGTAAAAAGAAAAAGTATTTGGAACGTAGCCTAACTTGATGTATGTCATCACCCCTCTTCCTCCTTGCTACCTCCTCATCTCCTGTCAGCTTTCCACCGTGTACTATCTAATAACGGCTAATATACCTGAAAAAAAATCATTCATTATCCACCTGAACCACTGAAGCGACTACTGTCAATCAAAAAGCCCCTCTGAGGCTGAGTTGGCTCTTAACTGTGAGTCCTTCAAACACATCCATCCAGATGCATTTATGTTTATTAAATGAAAATGATTACAAGCAATAACTTAACTGGAAAAACTAAAGTAGGTCATGTGGCGGTCAACAGCAAATATCGGAGCCTGGCTCACCCTCTTTGTCTCAATCCCGCAGTCCAAAGTGCACAGGCAAATAAAGTGAAAACCACACCACTGTGCCCATTACCGGAAATGATAGTATCAGTGCAGCCTAAACATATAATAATAAACAACACGGGCTAAATACACATTTTGGCTCCTTCAACTACCTTCTATTTATCTTTTTGATTTCTTTAAAATGTTTTTCCATTATTCTGATTTGTGTTTTTAATGTCTTCTGAAGTTTAATGCCTTATGTAAAAGACTTTGAATTGCCTTTGAGTGTGAAATGTGCGATATAAATAAACTCGCCTTGCCTTGAGTGGAGTTTAAAACAATCCCACTCCTCCTGACATATCTTGCTATCCTCTAGTCCTTGACTAGTGGGCGATGTGCTCGCTAATCCTCTTACTGAGTTCGAAAAGAAACTTATCAAAGCAAATTAACACTTTTTAATTACCAATTGTCACACCAGTGGATGATAAAAGTGGGGTGACATATATGTACGAGATATCTGAGGAATTACATACATCTTTGTGTGACCACACACAGCAGGGATTTAGAGAGTTCTCCATACACGAGTTAAAGCTGTGCTCTGACCTGCTGCGTGGCGCCCTGTTTCCTGTTGGTGGCCGTGGTGGTTGTGATGTCACTAATGGAAGGGGCGGAGTCAGAGCGGTTGCCTCCAGCTGCAGCGCTGGACTGCGGCGTGATGGAGGAGGACGGCATGTCGCCGACCAGCCGCGCGCTGCCGTCCACTCTGATGTGCGGGTGCCCCTCGGCGGCCATGTTGAGGATGCGGAGGCCGTTGTAGTAGAGTCCAGACAGCTGGCCCTGGAACATGCCCTCGTTTCGCTCGGCTCCGCCAACACGCACCGTCGTCTGGCTGTTGAAGATGGTCAGCTGGCGACCTACACATGCGCAGCACATGCACACACACACAAACACACAAAGGCACGCCAGGGAGGAAGGTGGACAAACACACGCAAATACAGTCACACACACATACATACCGGTGGTCACATACGTGCATACATACACACAGAAGAGTGTTTGAGTGTTACACAATCCACCACCCCCAAGCCATGGTGAGAGGATGGGATAGATTAAGCATGGCAGAGCAAATCGAAGCCGTGGAGAACCGTGGAGACTGTGAGAGATAAGAGTGGGAACAGAAAACAGAGAGGAAGAAGAGGCAGGAGGAGGGAAGGAGGGGTGAAGAGACTGAGAAGTCGAGGAGGAGGATGAAGCGGCAAAGAACAGAAGGAGGAGGAAGAGGCAGCAGATGAGAGGAGTCAGAGGGTCCTGAGAAGACGGGGCTGACAGATGGTTGCTATGGTGATGGCTGTGCGGCACGATATTGTATTTGAAGGAGCAACAGACAGGCAGACAGAGAGACAGAGATCTAGGGAACTGTTATAACAGCCCTATGAAGCATGCACAGGTTATAAGCTCTAGCACTGCTCACTGTTAAAGGGACTAGAGGCTAATTTAAGGAGCTCTGCTGAAGTTTAGGAGGAAAACTTTTACATTTTTTTTTCTTTCAAAAAAGCATTGCTCTATTAGTCATTTCAAATTTACATAATTCTCCCATGTCACAATACTTTGCATGTGCTTTAATTTACAAAATATAATCTTTAATGAATGCTTTATTGTTTACAATTTGATAATAAACAAAAATTATTTACCAGTCTTAATAAAGCATCTTTTATCAGTACTTGTTTTCTATTTTCTGATTTATTCACATTTAAATCTCTCCATCGTCCCTTTAACCTGATATTATCAGATACACACTAACAAGATACGTTCACAGGCACTACAGTTTACACAGTATTACACACTACAGCTGCCCAACTTTTAAATACTTAGTTATGGATTTATTTTTAGATGTTAGTTGATGGTGCACAATATAGTATATTCAACTGCCTTCAAATTGTATTTTTTAAGCTGAAAGTTTTAAGGAATTTTAATCAGGGTTTTTACCTTTGTCGAGTAGCCATTCGTCAACTACTCGACCGAGCCGATAGGGGATTCGCTGTCTGGCGATGGCCAGGCGCTCGTTATCAATGTTGCCTTTAATTTAGAGATGAAAACACAGTAGTAATTACGCACATCCAAACGTGGTACAGGAGCTGGATACAAAAAGAACAGCAATGAAAAGAAAGTAATGGTCTGCTCATTGTTAGCATGTCACTGCGTTAAGCTTGATGTGCTAAGAGAAGAGGAGCTGAATTCACTATTATGTTTCCAGTGAGCGGACTCTTACTCTCTGTTCATTGGGTTTAATTTAAAGAGACATTTCAGGGGTTAACATCTGCAAGAGCACAGGAAAATAAAGTTACAGCTGCCACATACTGTCTATATGACTGACTGAGTTTAGAGTTACATACAGGAAGAACCCTCACACACACCTCAAAACAACTAGCATTTAGCATTTTAACTATCAGCTGTGTTAAAGACGACTACCTAAGATTACCACTTTAAATGTAAAAACCAACAAATATAAAAACAAAAACTATGTTCAACAAAATACACTTTTTTCTTTTTCTTATTTTTTTTCTCTCTAGTTAAACATTTAATTCAACATATGACATGTTTTTAAATTATTGTTTGTCCAAAAATGCACCAACTGTTATTATTTTCTTTTATGGTGAGAAAAACAACCGACACCTGAATTAAATATTTTCATAAATTACCTTTAACACTATTTAACAGGCCTATACATGACATAGCTTGCTAATATACAGGCTATTGAAATGTCTGTCTCTTTTTATGGTTTAAAAAGTCATGTTTCATATCAGATCACACATATTTCATTTCAACCACAATAACATAAAACAAAGCTGCAATTATATTTCTCAACCTCAGTGTTTGAATATAAACATTGATAGGAACACTGATGTGATTCACCAATCAGGAGCTGGGTTGATTAGGATTAAAGTGTAGCTAGCTCTGTCCCAGGACAGGCAGTGCTGTGGGGGGTCGGAGGGTTGGGCTGATGTGGGTGGGGCAGGGCCTACCTGAGGGATAGCGCTCTATGACAGGCAGGTCGTCCAGTTGGAGGGTTGCATTGCCTCCGCTGCGGGTGAACCGAATTATGTGGTACTTTCCATCGTTGACAAACTTGGAGCTCTCCTCGATGTTGATGTCATCAGTGCCAACATTAAACACTACTCTAATGTTGCCTTTGTCCTGAGGAGGAGGAGGAAGAGGAGGAGGAGGAGAGACAAGAAAATGTTTCAAAAATGTTTGGATATTATTTCTTTCTTTGTTTTTCAGGTCCTAGCTTCAGTAGGCAGAAAGTTTTTGGCATCATTGGGCAAAAAATCCTTAATAACCTTTCAGCATATTGTAAGTTTACCAGACTTCTGTAACAAAATTATATTCCCATACAACTAAACTTTATTCTCAATTATGCTTCGAGGAAAATGTATTTTCTCCTGGATTACGGTCGCGGTTTTAAACAGCTTTAAAAACGATGCAACAACACTACTTCGTTAGGTTTAGGCAACAACTCTACTTGGTTACTTTTAGTAAAAAACATCATGAAGGGAAACTGAAACAAAACAAAACAATAACGCACCAAAACTACTTTGTTAGGTTTAGTAAAAGACTTTAGTTTCACACGGGACACAAACAGCACTCTCCTGGGGGAAAGTCCTGTGTTTGTTTGACCCTCCTACCCGTCCGTATTGGACCTTCTCACTTGTCATACTCGTTATTATACCACATAACTCTCAATAATGTTATTATTCCTCGTAACATTCATTAACGGTCGCTCGATATACTACATCAACGTGTTGCTTGTTGTACTACGTCACTTGCTGCGGCCTTCTGTGGACCATCATTAAAAATTTGTGACACGTCAAAGACAAACGTAATCCGCGTCAAAATACATTTCCTTTCAAACATAATTGAGACTGCAGTTTAGTTGTATGGGAACATCATTTTGAGGAGACAGAGCTGCTGAAACCTGCTCCTCATCTCTGCTTGAGGCTACCGGTTAAAGGCTACATTAGCCTCTATTAACATAACACGCTTGAATGTCTGACTGAACTGTCTGCGGCTGAGTTGCATTGTGGGTGATATAGGCGGGAGGTTTTGAAAAGGAAGAAGAATGTGTGGAATAAAAAAGATGATATCTCTGGTTTTGCTGCATCGATTTTAATCCCCCCTTTTTTTTTAAAAACTCTCCATCGTGTGTCTGACAATGTTACAGGAGTGCAATTCTAAATCAGTGGAGTACTCTTTTAACTTCTATATGCTGCCATTTTGTCCAGGTCTCTCTTGTAAAGAAGATCATTATCTTCTTCTGAATGAAGCAAGTCTGGTCAGTCTGACCACTGGTCACTGAAGAAATGAATTCCTCTAGGAAGAGCAATATGTAAAATAGCTTAAATGATTCATAAGTATGCAAAATCTAATTTTTTTTCTTCCAATTATTTGGTGTGTACTTACTATCTGCAGCTGGAGGTAGTCTCCCAGGCCGGACGCGCTGTCCACTCGAAGCAGAATGGCGTGTTTCTGTTGGGTGCTGAACCCGAGGGCTAGCCGGTCTGCCCTGGTGCTGGGACGCTCATTAGGGGGCCACGTGTAAACCACCACACCTCCATCACGGCCAAAGATATAAGTGGTCCCAGCTGGCCAACACAGATAAAAAAAATTTATTGCAAGCATGTCTATATGCCATAAACAGTGCTATCTATCATCAGAGGTTCCCAACTGCAGATGGCAGCTAAGCCTATATTTCTGCTAAACGTTTAACACACAAGGGGCACATTGGAAAATAATATTAAAAACTCTAAAATGTCACAGTTGACTGGCCTTCCACATTTTGCTTGTTC
>CAKAKR010062271.1:7177-25418 GCA_916700685.1 Adelosebastes latens
AACATGTGGAGACTCACCACCTCATCCCCCACAACGTGCGTCACATCATCCAGTCAGTTTCTTCTGCACGAGACAGAAACTGTCTCGAAGAAAGAGACAGAACGCTTGCACAGACACGTATGTATGTAGATCCATTTAAGGTTTCCACTAAAACCACACCGACTGGCTCTGGTGACCATCACTATGTTTATTCATTGAGCTTTAATGTGAGGCTGACAGCTCAGCTATCCCGGCCTGACCTACAATTAACTCTGTCATCAAATCTATTCAGCAGAAGGCGGTTGTCAATGTACATCTGCTAATGCTATAAATCTGTTTACTCCATGAATCATAAACAAAGTAAGTGCTTCGGAGAAGGGCCAGGCTTGTGTAACTCTCCATGGTGTATAGCCTCATAGTTTACATTGCACATGCTGTGATGTGCGGACCTTAGCGTTGTTCCCAACAATCGTTTTAGTCATTGTCTTCTCGAAAAACAGCTGTTCTTTTGCGTCTGTCTGGGAAAAAGTGATGACAAACTTCCTGTCCCTGGATAGTGTTTACACTCATACTGGCTTGGGAGTCTTGGACGCAGTAGCCAAGGAACCACACCACATCTATAGTAGATGCTTGGCTATTTCCACACAGCCTGAGCAGCCTCTACCGTAGGGCAGACAGGAGGAGCTGCAGACCCGTCTCTCTCTCTCAGGGCAATGTTACACACACATGCAAAAATAGACAGGAAAAACCTCATAGCCAACAGCATCTGTCATTTTGGTCTTACTGGAGCATTTGTAGAGTTTGCGTGCCTGTGCGATATCCCCTTTGCTCAGTCGGGTTCTCTGGCCAATGGGTGGTCGCACTCCGTTCACATCGTAGCGTGGCAGGATGGTGTCCAGAAAGATGCCTCTGTAATTCAGCAAGAGAGACCAATGTTAATGTCGCGTGAAACCGAGACGGCATGCACACAATCCCGATAACTATTCCAACATGCACGCACGCCACAAAACATGTTTGCTCAAGGATTAAGTGACTTACCATCATACAGTGCAATTCAATCACTGTCAACATTATCATTAACGGTTTCTAGAGACTTCTAAATGGTGAAAATGAGCACTGCCAGTCTTGGCTAAGCCAAACAAAATCCGGCTGTATTGCAGAAAAATAGAGCAAATCCAGCAGTCAGACAAGAGGGGCATGGAGAGCTCATTTTCATATTCACTTTGGATAAGCTTTTAAACAGACATGTAAACCTGGTGACTCAGAACACTAATATGCATTTGTTACCATAAAATGTCTAAATACATTTGAGATTTCTGATGTAAAACCCACATCAAATAAAAATCTGTTGATACTTCTTCCAGTTAAAACATGTAATGCTGATAAAATGCTTGTGGCAGTTAAATTGGCAGTATGAAGCCTTCATGCACACCCAAACCTATGTGGACACAAGAGTATTATCATGATCCTGACCCAGCGGCTTGGACTGTTGGACTATTAAAACCATTGACAAAACCTCTTATCTATGAATAAACACTCTTTTAATAAGTAACCAATCATGATGTGGCTTTTCCACTTGACCCATCATCACTTTCTAATGAGGTACATTTGACCAGTGATGTTATTTAAAATAGATAAGAAATCTATTTTGTGCTTTTTCTTAACTCAATTGCCATATGTTCCTTCATCTCCCACCAACATATATGAATGTAAACCTGTGTGTGCGTTTTATTTTTATTTTAACCTCATCCACTCCTTGAGGTTGCCAGCGCCCTCGGCCCACTTTACCGTCTTTCAGAGGCTGTAGCAGGCTACTTGTATCACATGACACTAGAAAACCTACAGAATCCATTTGTACCAACCATGTATCGCGCTAGCATGTCGGGAAAAGGCTAAATAACGCTCCGAAATTAGGCTAAATTTTGGCGAGGAAAAACTGGCAGCAAATTTCAAAGCGGTCCCTTGAACTCTGACCTCAAGATATGTGAAGGAAAATGGGTTCTGTGGGTACCCACAAGTCTCCCCTTTACAGACATGTCCACTTTATGATAATCACATGCAGTTTGGAGCAAGAAACATGCAGTTTTATAAGAGTCCCGGCATCAAGACATATACGGGCCATTATGAGTGATAGTCATAGCGCCACCTAAAGGAAACAGGAAGTTGTTAGATTTACGAGCCCAATGTGGCATTATACTTGCCCCGGGCAAGTGAGCAATCCTTATTGTTGGGCCGTGCCTGAGGAACCTGCTCAATAGAATCAGGTTTTACTCAAATCAAACCATGTCACTAATCTTTCTGACTTAATGTGGTGAACACCGTAGAGTGTGAATAATTCACATCACAACCAATAAATAACACAGACAATAAGTTTGTCTTTACAGCCTCTTTTCCCATGAGTGACAATGGGACACACCCAAACTCTGACGCTCACGTCGATTAGATCGCTCACCCAGTAACGTTGTTGTTTTTCGTTCTTAACTTTGTCACCAGTAGCTGCAGGTTTGACTTCATGAATGTAATGGGGGACCAAATGACATACTGATATGCTTTTTGTCATGATTATAGGTGATGACAGTACAATATCTGAAATTACAGGCACCAGAAGCTAATAAAAAAAGTGCGGTGCATTTCTTTTACCTGTAGTCTCTACACCACAAATGCCTATACCTCAGTCTGGGTGTAGGAATGACACTGACAACAGAGAGTTTACAGTGGAGGAGGTTCGGAGGGTTCTGCACACTGCGTTAAAAGCTATGAACACCCACACAGGTGTTTTCAGTTTATCTGGTTGATTAGATCTCTGCTCACTGTAATTTATTGACATCTTCCTGAGTCTCCTGTCAGCTTTCATTGCACCTGTTTGGGCATTCTTATCATTCTTGTTGGTAGATGGAGATTTGTGACCTCATGAATTCCACCTTCAACCTGAGCAGAGGTTTAATCAGCCAGAATAACTGAAAACACCTGTGTGGGTGTTCAGAGGACAAACAGGTTCAGCTTATACAGAGTTTGAACAAAGTGTTCAGATGTACAACAAAAAACAACAAATGAGTAAAGATCTTCCATTCCCTTCGAGTTGGTACTAAATGTGATTACATTATGAAAATGCCCAGTGATTGGCAGTTTGGTTATAGCAAGTTCACTCTACTCGACTTTAGCCCTGATTTTCCGCTTCCCGACTAGCGACTAGAAAGGAGCCTGTAAATTGCGAAATTTGATCTGAGATCTGCAAAAACTCTTGAGACTCGCTGCCAGACGACCTAACCTAACCTCAACCATTCGAGGCATACGACATGACACAGGAGGCTGTTGTAACTTGACGCTACATATTCCAGTCTACCCCAAACTTCACAAGCTGGATAAGAGTCCCGGCCTGAAGACATATACGTTCCATTATTGAGTTATGGTGATAGCGCCAACTACTGGCAACAAGAAATGGTTCTATACTGCCACCCACCCTCATAGAAGTGCCTTTTAAGGATGCCCCACTGGTTCTCATCAGGTCATTTACAGTGCCACGCGCTCCACGCAGAAAATACCCTCTAACTGTTGCGTGCAGTGTCCGACTTTCATGGAAATGCACGGCAGCGGGTACCCCCGACGTGCGCAAAGGGGCGAGGGCTAGTTCAACGCTGCTTGCAGCTTTAATTATTATTATTTTTTTATTTTTTTATTGACCTCACTGTATAAAATGACCTGTGGTGACCTCTAGGATAATCACAGCCTCATGAAACTTTACAACCACAAATTAGAGACCTTGGGCATTCAGAGGATGGATGGCTTTCCTTAGTATATTGAAAATAAGAGTGTAATAACAATTTCTGAGCAGTTTCCAGAACAGAAGCGCTCGACATCCAATCGCATGCATGGATCGAATGCAATTCTACCAGAAATCTCCAAATGTCAAAAGTTTTTGATACCAAATAAACAGCATGGCTTTTTCTATGGTGTTCCTTGGTGTCTTAATGTAGTATTTTGATACTTTTGATCATTTTGATCAATTCCGAGTGGTAACAAAGTGGTCACATTTAGCACCAAATCTGTGTAACAAATGGCATCAACCCAAAAATTGCTGCAACAACTTATAAGACATAAGTGAGCACGGGAATGGCCATCATATATTTCTATCATAATGTTCTTAGCCCTTATGCACTTTCACAATCTATTTTAATGAATTCATTATTCTTATTCTGATCCATGACTAGAAAAACTTGATATACAATACGGAGCTGCATCTCAAATTGATCTTCAGGTTACCAGCTTTCAGATGATGTACACCACTTCTATGTGACACATACTGTTGACCTGCCATCTACCCCTAAAGACCCCTGACCCCCCTAAAAAAGACAAAAACAGGTCAATGGTAAAGAGGGGTGGAGTGGAAAGGTTAAATCAATTAAGTTTAACCTTATGATTCTTTCAGATCTACTCGTCTCTGACTAAAACGCACCAGATGCATCCTTTGAGGTCGGGGTCACACGGTCTGTTTCTGAGGTTAACTCTGACATCATTCTTCACACGCGTCTGCCCTACAGATGGACCCAAACTAAGGGCCTTCTCCTGAGGTACTGTGCGATCAAAATAAATTGCATAAGCTGTGAAGGTAGGGACGTGAACAAACTTTTTTTTTTAAAAACGATCAGGTAAAGCATCTACGTAGCTTTAAAAACAGAAGAGAACAGTAAGTACAGAAAAACTCTTTTCACACTGCTGTCTCACTTGACACTTTGCTAGTTTATCATCTCCATTTTTCTCAAAGTATTGGCGAGCAACGGCCTGGCTCCCTGGCCGTTCCCATGGTGACATGCCTATCAACGCCAGGCATGTGCAAACAGAGCAGCCTGAGCTAACAGTTTAGACTGTGCCTGCCCGTCTGTCTGTGAGCTTCCAGGAGCCCGTATGCTGGCTGTCGGTGAAAAAAACGCCACTCCAGTCGGTGTCAGAGCAGACAAAGGGCACACTGGCAGGTCTCTATTTGAGTTGGCACTGCTCCATGCACCGGCCCTGAAAAATATCTCTGGAGCAAAAGGAGGGGGCAGGCAGTTGTGGGTCGGGTAACACACCCCAGACAAAAAGAGCATGGGGATCAGCCCTGCTTGTACCCGAGAGACACAGAAAAACATCAAGACAAGCCATGAAATCTTCCGAACAACACCCGCTGCAAAGGCCCTGGCTTCCCACGGTGATTTACTGTACAACACGGAGCAAACATGCTGGCTAATAAGGGGGTAACAAAGAAAGACACTGGCACAGGTAAATCAGCCAATCAGCGCTCAAGAAGAAGTGCTTGGAATGACTTGTGAAAAGCTAACAGGAGCCCCTTGTCTGCTGATACAGCTCTGTGAAACATTCCCCGGCAGCGGCAGCCATTCCCCTCTCTCTCGTGTCTAAACAGTCTTATTGATCAACAGAGTTCCACGAACAAGGATAGCAAGAATTGGGAGAGAAAACAGAACAGGGCGGATTACCCGACATAAACATACTTTAAAGGCTGGGCTGATCTATTGTGCAGCAGGCTGGTAGTGCATACCACAAAATTTAGAGGATCACGGGGTTAAGTCCAAATCTTGACCCAAGAGTGACAGCTACTAAATGGATCTACTGTTTTTTAAGTGACTGAAATCCAATAAGAGATAAAACAGTCCTCTCTTTCTTTTTGTCAACAGCAGCGGTGGACTTTGATCAGGGCACAAAAGGATCCCGTCAACCTAAAAGCCCACTAGGGAGAAATAGCTGTTGTTGGTATGAACTAAAAGGAGATTTGGAGAATAATATTATACCAGATGTTAATTTATGACTCTCCGTTCCCTCATTTTCCTGTACAATACTAAACACTAAACCTCCGAACAAAATCAAACTCTGCAATATTTCAGCTCCATCCTGTGTTAAGTGCATTCTCGACCTACAGTTTGGATGCACGGGGCCAGACAGGCATTTCTGTACATTGGCCTACACCCAGCCGCAGCCTCCGTTTAGACAAAGATTCCCTCTCTGCTTCCCAGAATCCGTTTGCCGCAAGGGCATGGCAGTTGACTTGGGAAGAGGCCCATACACTGAGAGAGTAACGCAGGGCATGGGAGAGCTGCTGGTGGGGAAAAAATACATATACAGCTGACACAGAGGGCCAAGTAGGAACAAAAGGAGAGCCAACAGCTGGTTCTCATACCAGAGTAAGGTAGTAATGATCATAGTCTGGGTTGCATTGTTTTTTGCTTGTGTGCCAATAGATCACATTACACCCACTCTGGCTCACTGAACACTGTCAAAACTACTCCTGCTATAGGTAGAAAGTTGTATAGGTGAGGTGACCTGCAGCTGTCTGAAAGGTTCCCACTTTGTTTATCTATGCAATAAGGGAATAAAATGCAGTTTCATTCACAAAACTGAAGACATATCTTGCATATGACAGCAGGAGGTAACTGTAATATTTACACCACTCTATGTGAAGTTGTCACAGCTTGTGATATAATTGAATGTACAGGAACAGGTTGTCAAAAAGCCACTTTGCAGTGAGTGTAGCGCTGCTTTTGTAATTACAATGATGACTCAGAAGCTGAATCTGAGTCAACTTCTCCCAAGAGGTCTATTTTGGCTTTGCAGACACCCAGCTGGTAAATAAGACTTCAAATTAACCGCAGTCTAAGATGACTAGAGCCCAGACTGACCAGTGTTTGTCATGGGGCTTTTTCTAGTAGGATCATTCCTCTGACTCCGCAACACCCCGGTGTAGTGCCGAATGACAGCACAACATCTGGGAAAGCTTCCCGTAGCATCTGACAGGGAGTAAGGAATGAGGTCAGCTGGCGACAAAATGATGTGTTAAGTTTGACACATTTACAGTTCTGCTTTTACAAACAGGACTTTTTCTATGCAACATGTTTCCAGTATTCAACTAATTCAATATCAAATTTGGTTTAATCTGGGTCTCCGCATTTTAGCCATTTATGCCTATTAAAGTAATTAGATGTCCAAAGTCTAAGATACAGTCGAGTCATGTGAATCTATTTACTGAGCCTGGGGAGCATTAGAAATTTGGCAGAACTTTTCCTTAAACACGAGGAAAACATTAATTGAACCAATAAAATGTTCCCTCCTCCATCCTTACCATACTTAGGTGATTATTAGCGGTTGACCTAAATTGTGCTTGGAGTGCAGTAACGACGTTTAGTAGCAAGGCATGTCTTCTAACACCTGAGTGCTATGAAGGTGCTAAAAGGCTTTGCAGCAGACATAGGAAATAAATCTCTATGAGCTCCTGCAGCAGCCTCGGGTGAACATCATGCTCCTAATCACCGAAGCCTCTTCAAAGAGCCTTTAGGAGCGTAATGAGGTGGTTCGTGGTGTGAAAGCACAACTTTTACAAGAAGCTTCACGTTGCCTTGTAAGTAGCACAGAGAATTTTTTGTCGTGATGAGACAGGGCTACTGTTGCTGGGCTAGCTGAGCCCCAGGACTGACTGCTGCTTTACTGGGGCTGCTGCTGCTGCTGCTGCAAAAGCAGCAGGAGCCGAGGAGTGATGCCTTAATTTGAACAGGCTGTGGGAAGGAGCTGGCACATCCCAGACAAACACTTTCACTATGGCTACAAAGACTTGGCTTTCACTTTAAAGAAAAAAAAACATAATATGAAAAGATATTGGACTTTAATAATTTTAAAACACTGCTTAGGGCTGCAAATGCTGCACAATGAGAATGAAAAGTGTACGGTTTTGGATGCCAAAACAGGTAAAAACCCGTGGAGCAACACAGCTAGATGTGAACCTGACAGGGCTACTAAGCTAAATGGAACCAGACATGTCAGATTTCTTGCTTCAACTTACTTCACACAAGTGTATTATATTTTTACCCTCACTATTTCCATTACAGCAATAAAAAATTGGTCCAAATATTACATAAATCACATCAGTCTCCCTAAAGGCCCGTGCTATGTGAGCATAGATTGTCCAAAAAAAGTCCAGCCAAAAGAAACGTAGACAAGAGGAGAGTCCTTAGTTCAAAAAATAAGCTTTTTGTAGGAGCTACTTTATAAATAAAATCCCACCTTCTCCCAAGAAACCAGTTTCTATCTCTTTGCACTTGAACTCAAACAGTGAGGAGACAATTCAGATCAATGACAGGCATTCAAAGAACAGTGATCCTCTTCTAAACTCTTTGTCCTCAGGCTACATGCTAGTTTTCTAGTGATTTATTATTGGGGAGAATTAAGTGTTCATTCTTGCCTTTGGGAATCCTGCCACATCACTCGGCAGCAGCCCATAAGACACAGACCTGGTGCATTACAGATCTATATGCTCATAAAACACTAAGAGCAGAAATGGAAAATAAAGATAATGGGTTAAAAGGTTGCAGCAGAGTGGGGGGAAACAGCTCGGCCCGACGTGATCTAAGACTAGTTTTCACGTCTGCGGCGTGAGGAATGGAACTTGGCTCTTACCTGGAAAATGTATTCCTGGCATAGTGCATGATACTGTCGAAGTCATAGACCTCTCCCAGAGAGTCCACCTCCCCCGGCTCCATCTTCAAGAAGTTATACTCTTGTCCTGTGAAAAGGGAAAAGCACAGTTGAAATATGAAGCAGAGTCATACTGTGCATCCTTAGATATGTATGTCAAAGGTGAGTACGGTTTACTGGATCATACAATGAGGCTACAGATACCAGACACAGTCGATATGTCACAGTGATATTTTATGCATTTTACAATGACAAACGTTTCAACATTTGATATTTAATACATTTTAAAAAGCTGTCCTGGATACTGACTGTCACGATCAGCTGTTTATATGCCGTTGACCAGCTCTATAAACACTTCTAAGGATGAGCGTATACCCCACTGGTGTTTTTTTTCCCATTTTATCATCTTAGCCCAGACTTTCTGTGTGTACACATGTGTTACTTTTATTATTATGTCTCTTTCCAACATTATTGTTGCGGGATCGATGAGACCTGGGCTCCTACCTGGCTGAATGTTGTCCCTGATAATGCTAACATGCTCATCTCGGTCGGGCCGCGTGTGTTCGTGCCAGAATCCAATCACGTGACCCAACTCGTGCACCACGATGCCAAACTTGTCACAATTCTTCCCGATGGATATGGCCTGAGGGCCCCCTCCACGGCGACCCACATAGGAGCAGCACCTATGAATCAGTAGCCAGACACACACACACACACATACACAGGCAGTGTTAAAGCCAAAATAGTGACTAGACTTAATGTTTTAGTAAATTAAAAAAAATGACCAACAAGCAAGTGGAAACTACAGAGGGAGGCCAAAAAAGTTATGTTTCCCAGAGGAGAAGAAGAAGGAATGTGTCTCTGGCTCTATAATGTTTACTAGCTCTTTATTTTAACGCGCTCAGTACATATACAGTATATAATTGAGCTTGTAATGAGAACGACATTATCTCAACAACCTCTGGTCTGTTTTACAGGAGAGCTGTATAGGCGACCCGTCCTCCACACATACAGCAGCGACATTCATTCATCCGTCTGCCAAACGCCGGGAGTGACGGTGGTAGCTGGCCGGCTGCAGCGCTCCGGCTCAGCGTGACATGAAAGGTTCAGTGTGGGAGTCTGGGAGGACGGGCACACATCACGGCCCTGTGGGCCAGACAGCCGCTCTCTAATTACTGCGAGCCAGGCCCGGCTCTCCTGAGACACGCCTTGAACTTTGCACAGGACAGATGGGGGCCTGCTGAATATGCAGCAGAGTCAAGCATTTCCCACTGCTAACCGCTGCCGCCTGCGTGGATAATGTCATCCCTGTTGCTCCAGAGGCCAGTTACCAGGCTAAAAATGGCTATCAACAGTTGGCTGGAAAAAAAAGCTCACTTTCATGAGCTGCATCCGCTTTCTGTTAAGCGGTTTGTGCTGAATGATACATATCAGTGGGAGAGGTACATTGTGTGTAATGACATAATGGTTCCAGCTTGTGGTTTAAATCTGTGTGTGGTTGAATCATGGGAACTGGGAACATTTAAAGTTTGTATGTCCCCTGGGAACCTCTCTAATACGTTTTCCTCAAAATCTCAAATTAATAGGTTGCAATGGTTTGTGTTCCCAACAGCAGCAAGTGCTTTAATTTAAAAAAATATTTCATCATTTAGTAAAAGAGCCCTGTGCGTCCAAATAGGTTGTCAATAGTCGCTTAGCAACAACAAGCGCCACAACCAGCACTTTTCCCCTGAGTATTTCTTTAAGAAGAAATGCTGAGTGGACACTGAGCCTAACTTTAGTGGAGTGTGGTAAACAAGGTTATGGAGGAAGTCTCTTGCTGGGATGCAATTCTGTACACCATGTTTGACACTCGGTGACTGTTGCAGTGTGATGATGAGGCACAGGAAACATTCCTGGCCACTGAATGGCCGTCTCTCTCAGGGCTGGCAGGGGGTTGAAATAACAACTCGGACAGAGACCGCGAACAGAGAGGATGAACAATGGTGAAAGGCTGCTGAGCAGGAAGCAAGGAAAAGTACTTAGGCGCTAAATAATTAGCTGGAGATAACGAAGGCCCGACAGAGGCCGACCATTGTTCGGTTCCTTCATGTGGAAGCAAGAAAACCCCACCGACTCACCCACATGGTCGGTAAGTGAAGACAATATAGCTCTCCTCCTGCGTCCTCTCTATAAAGGTCACACAGGTGTGCTTCTCCCAGTGCCGCATGGCTTGGCGGAATATCGCCCGCTGGCTGCCTGAATAGGATGATAGAGAGGGTGAGATCAGTGGAGCTGACAAAAACACACATTTTATAGAGAACAGGAGATGAATAGAAACGGGGACAGCTGGAATCAACTTCAAGACATAGAGTTTATTCATTTAGAGGAATTAGGAATTAGCTTTATTTTCTGCAGCAACAACATTACATCATGTAAATAAATACATTCTTTGTTAAAGAGGATGAGTAAATCTTACCACTAAAGTTTCCACTGATGACATAGGGAATAACACCTTCAGGCCAAACACGTTCGGGTCTTGAGGTGGCAGCCCTTTTCCTGCGGCGTGAACCTTGCCTATTTTGGCTACTCTGATTGGTTGATCCTGGAGATTTCAAAGAAAGACAACAAAAACAACATTAATGACTTTCCTGGTTCTGACTGAGGAAATGCTCCTCCAGCATTTTTATGATGAGCAAATATGCTTTATCTTTGGATAGTTCCTCGGATGACAAAAGAGACTTTTTATCCTGAAACTACAGGATATCATTCAAGGTTTGATGAAACTCTAATTATTATTTCTCATTTAGGAAATTACATTTACTCCCTTAAAGAGACGTTTGCTCAGTGTTCTTTCCATTTTGCACAAATGGATTTTATTGAAGCTGAATTCTTTCTTCTTCCAAATTAATTTCACCGTTTTAATGTCACTCAAACGCACATAAATGCAGAGTAACCATGGAGACTAAGCTCCCACCTAAACCTGGTGATTATAATAAGAAACATCCATATGTGAACCACACATAGCACAAGCTCCCCACTGTACTTCATTATGCTGCAGAACAGGCATAACTTTTATCAAAGAAAATATAACCGCTATCATCTGGTATACACCCATTTTACAGAAAATGTTTGAACAGTTACAGAAAAAAGTGTGCATCCAAAATATTAGAAATAATGTTAAGTATATGTTTTTGTTGGTTTCCAATTGATTTACTTAAAAAGGACCTATTGTGCTTTTTTCCCTTTCCTTTAGTGTGTTATATAGTTTTTTGTGCATGTAAAAGGTCTGCAAAGTTACAAAGCCCAAAGTCCACGCCAAAGGGAGTTACTCTCCCCCACAGAAACACTGCTCCTGAACTGCCTGAAACGCCTTGCTTAAAGTCCCGCCTTTTCTTTCGTAACGTGGTGATGTCACCAAGTAACGCATAATACCTGCCTAGTGGCTAGTTTGGTACGCCCTCAAACAAAGCTACTTAGAGCGGAGCTGGAGCAGAGTCTGAAGAGTTTGGTTCAGTTGACCAATCACAACAGTGGGCCAGCTGACCAATCAGAGCAGACTGGGATTTTTTTTGGGGGGGAGGCAGTAGTTCAAACAGAGCGTTTCAAACAGAGGGTGAAAAGAGGTGCTGCATCACAGCCGGTATGAGAAAAATAAAGCTTTTTTTTTTTTAGCATTAAAGCATGTAAACATAGAAACCCAAAATACAAGTATGAATCTGAAAATAAGGATTGAATAACATCAGGATGTAAAGTGATGCCTCAGCGTGTTTTTTCCTGCCACAACTTATATGAAAACGAAAAGATGGTGAAATACAGAGTTAGACAACATCGACATGTTGTTTTCTTGTCCTTTTAACCACATCCAGAAATAACAGTTTTATAGTTTTGAGACTCTGACCTTTAAAGGAAATAAATGTTGACTTTGGATTATGCATGATACATTGCATCATCGTACAAAAATATATCCTTGTTAAAAAGTAGACTCCTTTCCTTAGACGGGGGATCAGTAAATGTGTGTAGGAGAGAAAACTTCAGAGGTCTGATGACCAAGGCCGAGAGCCACTGACTTTTAGATAGAGTTCACGCAGTGCAGGAATTTAATGGGTGTGCTGGGAAGAGGTCTAAGCCATACAATTAACATTTATATAAAAAGACAATGTGCTGTTCCTTCTACTTTCCTGACCAAAATGTTTATAGATAGATAACATTGATGTGCTTTAGAGGGCTGGGACACTGCAGGTTTTTATTTCCACATAAAGACTCCAACAGCAACTCATATCGTTCCTCACATCTGGGTTAAACCTGTCAGTGTTTCACTTTAATGAAAACCTACAGAACCCCCCATGGTACATTGATGCCCGTCCCTGGTGTGGAGTTATCAAATGATTAATTTAACCTTTATTAAAACAATTAATTAGCATGTTGACCTCTATCCAACGAGGAGTTTTATGTGATCGCTGCAGAAACAGTAAAGCAGGGATTTCTGGCACAACTTCCCCTACTGGTGCATGGTAAAGGGAAATAGTCTGAGGAGGCCAAAACTCCAGCAACACTTGTAATATAAAGAGAAACTTTATTGTGAGGCATCACCTGGATGACCCTGACAAAGTCGACGTGTCGGTCTCATAATAAAGTTATCACTGTAGAAACAAAGACATCTGGTTTGAGTACATCCTGCACACGGATAGTTGTTCCATAACAATACTTGAAGCCACGCGACTACTGGCCCTCATCTTCGCTAACTAAATATGATTAACATGCAAGCCACAGTTTTTTTTATTTGCTGGAACAATGTGTTCTGTCGAATTTCAGTCTGCAAGAGTAAATCTTAGCAGCCTGGCGAGATCAATTAGCACATACACTTGTGCATGTGTTGAGGAAAAGCCTGATAACAGCCAAATCTGCTCAGTTAGCTGATAAGAAAGAGTGCTGGGGAGACAAAACTTGTGGAAGATGTGTTGATTACAATAATACGATTAAATCTACCACCTTTATAGTTAGACGGGTTTTAAGGTTTTTAGGTCAAAGGTTTTATTAGTTGTTATTCTGATCATGTTATTTATTCAACCAAATGCCCCTGCTCCTCTGGCCTGAAAAATAAGGATTAGAGTTGGGATCAGGTGAAGAAATACGACCACACCTGTAGAAAAGAAGAAGTTAATCACACAGCTGCTGCGTTCCGGTTTATGATAAGCAAGCTCATAGTCCAGTGAGGTGAAGTGACAGACTTGAGACAGCATTTAAAAATGTTTTGAATCCACAAATTTAATTCATTGACACCATATGGAATAAATAAATTATGATTTGTCTTGTTTCCTGAAATAAGGATGGCTGTTTTAATAAGTAACGCTTTTGAATGATGTGCATACACTGAGAACTAATCCTGAAAGAGTGGGTGGAGAAAAATAAAAAATGATTACTTTACTTGAACATTTTTGTACCAATTTCTTAAGAAAGTTGAATATTCCTTTAAGATAGTTGAAGGAACAGTGTGTAACATTTCGGGGGATCTATTAGTAGAAATGGAATACATGAACTAAGATTTGTTGTGTTTTGTTGTTAGGGTTAACTTAGAATGAGCCCTTTATATCTACACAGGGAGCGGGTCCTCTTCACGGAGTCCGCCATGTTGCACCGCCATGTTTCTATAGTGGCACAGAACGGACAAAGCAAACACTGGCTCTAGAGAGAGACTTTCACGTTTTTACATTACCTGAAGGCCACCGTAGTTCTCCGACGCGCTTGTGAAACTGCGGTAACGTGATCCGCAGAGTGCAAAACTGTGGTACCGCCAGCCGCCATCTGAGTTCCGTTGCTCCTAAAGTAGTGTTATTATGGTATGGATGGCCTCTGAGCGAGGTGAACGGCGTTACCACGGTTTTGCACTTGGCGGCTCACATTACCGCAGTCTTGGAAAGGGACGAATGAGCGGAGGGGTACTCAGATTGTTACAATCTGCAACCACACCACTAGATGTCACCAATCCTACACACTGTCCCTTTAAGTGTTTATTCATAAATATATAGCTGTTAGGTCCTACGCAATAACCGCAATATTGCAATACCGCGCTATTGACAAGCCAACCGCAAGGGATGGCAATCAACCGCCACAACCTCTATGTTCATGTTTTTTTCTGTTTTAAAGAATTCTTTGCAATGGGAGCGCTGCGTATTTACACTGCTACAAACGCCAGCAGCTTGACGAGGCGCTGAGCGTCTATTCTGCGCTGAACGCTGCACTTTTGGTGTATTTTTCTGGTTGCCAAGACTTGAAAAATCTTAAACTTTGGGGGAAAGTGCTGCACTCATCACTGTCACTTTTTACCCAGCCGTCCAATCACAATGGAGGAGGGGCGGAACAAATACCACAAACACCAACTGCTGCATCCTCCACGTGCTGAACAACAACAATGGAGGAGAAATTAATTTACATGGATCGGCGGGTCCGTCCTTTCTCCCTACGTGCTTCAGCCTTCCCTTCATCCAGAGCAAGTACTCTACCTTGTGCTGACATTTTTACTTCAGCGGGTATTCCGTATCATAGCAACCAGAAGCAACTAAAGTGTCTTAGCTAAAACAAATGCTGCGCCCCTTTGCCCTTTAGTGTGCTGCATTTATCAATAAGGTATTTAATTAGATTTAAAACTGTCTTCTTTGCAATTTAAAATGCCACAATATACATAATAATAGCCTAAAAATAAAGCGTATTTAGACAACATTAAAATCAGAATAAATTAAGAAAAAAAAAAGAAAAAGAAAACTGTGACAGCCCTAATAACTGAAACGTTCTATTCTTGGACATTTGATTGATTTGTGTGTATCTGGATTTAAGAGGACCTCTGTGGTGGCCTAATATGGTAGAAATAATAATGTGTAATGGTTATCTTGACTACCAATTAGGATCCACACCTGTGTGAGACGATCTGGTATACAGTATATACTGAAGTGACAGATTGTCTGTGCAGCCTGAGGAAGGTTCATGGGAACAAAACACTACTGTGAATGAATATTGTGTTTTAAAGCTGAGATTCTCAATATTTTTTCAGCTAAGGACCCCTTACAAGATGGAGAATATACTGAGGTCCCCCTCATGTACGTCCCTTGGAATAATTTGACGTAGCCTATTTTTTACACTTCTATAGTCTTAGTTATGTGAAAGAACAAGAGAAACATTAGAAAGGCATGTATTAAACATATTTGCAGATAAGAGTTATAGATTTGTTAGATGAGAACGTAACACATGAACTATTATATATAGATTTTAAAATTAAAATATTATTTGTTTAACTATGAAGCCTTTTGTAAATATATATATATTTAATATCATGATGATTTAAATGAATGAATCTGAACGCACTGGCAGAGTGCCATTGTACCGTGGGGGTCCCTTGACCCCACTTTGAGAATCACTGTTTTAAACAACAATCTTATACAACTACACTGATAGTGTTTTTCAGTTTCAACACTAGAGTATCCTTTCTTCTACACAACAATTAGATGCACAATGACTAACCTGCTCAAGTGGACAAATGGATATTCAGAGATAAGTGTACACGCAGTCCTAAGCCATGAGTCTGCTCTTATCTCCCTGCCTCAGGGTTCACTATTTAGTCTATAAATCTATCTCACTCATTGGATATTTTGAGAGTTGGTGAAACGTAAATCCAGCAAAATGTTTCTTTTCCTCAGCATGCTCATTAACTCAAGTGGAAAAACAACAAACTGACAGTGGTTCAAGCGCAACCAGCAACGTGCACATACTTGTTGGTTCATGCTCACCTGTAGTTTATAGGATTGTGAAGGATATCGGTCCCTGCTGACTCACGGCTGTTGCTTAATAACTGCTTTTTATTTTAAGAGCAACAGTTAACCTGACAAAGCCTTGCTATTACTGTCGACCATGGTGATGTGATGTGTCGTGATGACAGGACAATTGTAGGCATAAACATTTAAAGAGGGGCTCATGAAAAGCACAAAACTGCTATCCGACAGGTGCTGCTGCCGACTTTCAGTTGGAGAGGATCTGAGTGGTTTGACAGAGAGTAAAATGTCCTTGCGTAGAATTACTCCTCAATGAGAAACAAAATGCGGAAACCATGTTCATTTCAAGTGTTTTGTTGCAATTTTCCAATCCAAAACACTTTGCCTCAGTGCTCTAACAAGGGGTTTTCACCTCAAAATGTAATCTTTGAAGCAGTGGTTACCTGCGTCTGTGTGATTAACAATCTGGACGCTTCTCTGAGCCAAATCGATTATTCTTTCCACTTTAAACATCCGCATGTCCTCCTCATCAAGGGCGATGTCTCCCAGAAAGGCAACTGAAACACACAAACAGAGATGGCACATGTCAGAGGACTGTAAAGGCGACTGCACAATATGGAGCATCAGTCTGAGCCTCCAAGTAGCCCCGAGCTTTTCCTGCTGCTCAGACAGAGTAGGCTGCGTGGAGGCCCAGTCAAAGCACTTGTGGAAGGCCTGGAGCGTGTAACACATAAATATAAAAAACATATACAGTACTTCATTCCTTTCTTGACTCCGTTCTGTTTACCCTCTCCTCGCAGCGAAATAGAAATAGAGTTGTGAAACAGCAGTGTGTCTGTTTGGATAACAGGAAGGCTGCCTTGTCTGGGCTCCAAATTATAGGACAGAAATGTAAGCAGCATATTGCACAAGGTTCATGAGGGTTCACACAATGAAGAGAGAGTATGAACTCAGAAACCAGACCGTTGATGTGATTAATTGAGCCAAGTTAAGTCCAGATGTCACCAAATAACAAAATTCACACAGTGTGCTTTGGCATCTTCCTTGGATAGTTAGAGGGGAACTACGCCCATTTTCAAAATTCATACGTTACTCCTATGGTCTAAGGCAGTCCAAAAAAATATTAGTATACATGAACAACTCTCTCCCAAATCCAAAAACTAGAGTGCTAAAACTCAAACCTGTGAAGTCATCGGGTATAAAGTGTGGAGCTGCTCCATAGACAATGAATGGGAGAGATGTTATAGATGACACTGAGAGCACCCAGGAGAATGATCTGAGTATATGAGAACATTTTCTGTTTCACAACTGACAACACTACAATAGAATAAAGCTCATTTGGGTATAAAAAGAAAACAACACAAAATCAGTCACCCATTCATTGTCTATGGAGCAGCTCCAGACTTTATATCCTATGACATCACAAGTTTCAGACTTACTTCTCTGGTTTCTGGCTTTGAGAGAGAGTAGCTCGTGTTCACACATTGATTGAACTTTACGGCCATGGATATAACATATTGGAATTCTTAATTTGAGTGGTGTTCCCCTTTAATGAGAACGATCAGATATGATACAGTGAGACACTGACACAGTGGAGTAATATGGGGCACCTTGAGCAAGTAATAGCTCTTTAATGAGGCCAAGGAGAGAGAAGAATAACCAAACAGTCCCACTTTATGAGGAATGTGCTTTATGGGATTCCTACTAAATGCCCCATTTCTGTATGAGGATCAGCTAGGAGTCCTCTCCGCAGAGACAGGGCGCTCACTTTTACAGGCTTTTAACACCAGCACGTCTCTAGAATTTATGGCCCGGCTTGTATGCAGGAGTTTGGGGGGGGTAGGGTGAGGGTGGGGGGCGATGGGGGTTTGGGGAGACGCGGAGGGGGAGATGACAACGAGAGGGGAAGGGAAGGGAAGAGAGGAAGAAGGCATATCCTCTCTGCCCACATCACCGCAGCTCTGAATAGGGAAGGCAGATGTGGAGCAGAAAGAAAATGACAGCCTTCTGCATGTGTGTTTGGAGGTTAGTGTGGTGGAGGGGAGACCAACCCAGAGGGGTAAGAA